>JABUQX010138831.1:0-23583 GCA_015478945.1 Trachelipus rathkii
TTCTCTATATAGTGTGTTTATTAATGTCATTTTATGTACATTTCACAATTTATTACATTATCACATTATTACATATTACAATCATTTTATGTTCATATCACAATTTATGTAAAATTTTTCATTTCGAGGTTGTGATCTAACAATGGCTACAAAATCCGAAAGAAGGAGATGCAGTAATAACACAGATTTCTTTTGCAACATCTGTGAGAGCTTCACTTTGCAGGATCAAGGGCGTAAAAGTAGAACTTGGAGACCAAGACAAATATTGGACCCCTCACAAAGTGTACAAAACGTGTTTTGAAACTTTGCGATCATGGTCTAAAAGGAAATATGCTAAACTGAGATTTGGTGTGCCAATGGCTTGGAGAGAACCAATAAACCATTTGGATGATGCAATACATTTATCAAGTCTGTAGTCAAATCCGGTAGAAAGGTTTCATCATAGACGAGACACCTTAACGAAAATGATATATTAAAAGGACTTAACACATCATGTTTTGAATCTGTTTGATTTTATACTAGGAAACCCTGAATATTCAAATTTAATCGAAATATGCTTAAGGGGTACCCATAGTTTGTCAAGCATTTTAGAGGGAGGCATAAAATGGAGTGCCCCCTTGTGCGCCTTACGGTAGTATAATTTACGTAAGTTGTGGACGTCCTCATTAAAAAAATATCCTATTTAAAACACATTATTTCCAATCACCGGAGATTGGATGTTGATGTTGAAAATATCAGTTTACCTTCTTCTACAGTTGATAAATATATGATGCTCAGACCGAATATACGCCATCTGTTGCAGATTCTGAAACAATTTCTATGTTTTCTTTGCCTGAATTGAATGATCTGGAAAGAGATTTGTATTTGCCAAAACAGTCTACTGAATTGTTGGCTTTCAGGCTGAAATAGAAAGAAATACTCAGACCTGGCACTAGGGTCTCCTTTTATCGTAACAGAGAAGCAGCACTGAGAAAGTACTTCCATTCAGATGCTCAACTTGTTTATTGTAATGATGTTGAAGGGATTCTTTTCAATATGGGACTGATTGCATATGATTCAAGTGAATGAAGACTTTTTATTGACTAGTAAAAGAAGTTTGAAATGTGTGTTACCGCACAACAGAAATATATATGGTTCAATCCCAATAGACACTCTGTACTTATGAAAGAAGGGTATGTCAACATCAAGAAAAATCAGAATAGATTGCAATACCCTCATCATGGATAGTTAATTTGTGTGGATTTGTATTGATTACATTTTCTGCTAGCAGCAAGGAGGTTACACCAAATACCCTTGTTTCCTGTGCTACTGGGACTTTAGGGTTACATTAGAACACTGGTGACAAATACCTGGTCACCAAGAATCAGTTTGACGAACAGGTGACATGAACATTAAGAATGAACCTCTGGTTGATAGGATTAAAATTCCCCCCCTCCCCCCCCCCACGCCATAAAACTTGGGTTATGAAGCAATTCGTCAAAGCTCATCTTGATCACACTGGAAGATGCTTGACTATGTTTAATCAATGCTTTCAAGTCTCGCAGTGATGAGGAAAAAATGGCAGAATATCTTGGATGGCCTTCACAATAAAAAATCCTCAGGGATCCACACTTTGTTACAGCAGTGACTGCTGCAGAGGCTTGAGCTTGGGATGAGTTCTCTGATGTGGTGCGGAATATTCTTGGGAACAGGAAAGCGGACAACTACTGAGAGATTGTGGAGGAGCTGCTCTTGAGTTTTTAAGCACTTTTATGTAGAATGAGCATCAAAGCTCACTACTTACATAGTAACTTGAACGACTTTCCAGAAAACTTGGGTCACGTAAGCGAAGAGCCAAAGGTGAATGATTTCACATCAATACCATTACAGTTGTGGAAGAACCGCTACCAGGCCGAAGGGACTTAACACATGGAGCGATTACTGAGGTCTTGATAGGACACATTCACATAAGCTGTACATACTCAGAGATCTTAAAACGAAGATTGTCGTTTAATGCAAAATGTAACGTAAACATTGTCAATTTATTTTTTTGTACATATTTCTTAACTTGCATTAATTCTAAAATCTTAAAGATTCGCTCGCGATTTATATGCATTCACTATCACAACTTTCTGTTACGGATCATGATCATTAAATGCACTTTTCACAATTATCTTACCTTATTCTTGTCTGTAGTTATGTTCAACTCCTTAAAAAACGATAATAAATTTGCTACTTTTTTGAAACTACATATTTGTAAATCTCAAAAACCTGATGATATAGACAAAACACCGATTACGATTAGGAATCAGCAACAAACAGAATTTACTTAAAAACGTTGGAAAACCTTATATATAAATATACTATATTATAACTATATATATTATATATATATTATATATATTATAGTGTATGAATAGATGTTGGCAGCCTGTGTAATAATATTATATAATAATATTATAATAATAATATAATATATAATATATTAGATAATAAATATATTATAAATTAATATTATACTATAAATCTATAATTAAATAATAAATAATAATATTAAATATAATAATATAATATAATATATATAATGAATTAATAAATATATATAATATATAATAATTAAATAATTAATAATAATAATATATAATAATAATATATAACAAAAGAATTCAATTACTTAAATCTAACTATCTACTGTTAACTTCATACTACTATATACTAACTTATATAACTTAAACTTACTACTAAACATTCTTTTAAAGAATGTAAGTGATAATATACATAATATATAATAATTAAGATTAAATTTATATAATATATAATAGATTATGGTGATATGTTAAATATTATTAAGTCAATTAAGATAATTGTGATAATTTTAAATTGTTAATAAATCATTTCAAATGATAAATAATATAATAAAATGTTTAAAAATAAGGATAAAATAGAAGGAATAATATATATAATATTAAATAATAAAAATATACAATAATCATATACTGTAAAAAAAATAGCGCTTCACCAAAAGTTAAATATTATGTTATAATAATTACATATTAAAAAATGCTTGATAATATCAAAAGTTTAAGAAGTATAGATTAGTTAATTAATAATTAATAAATTATAATTAATAAAACAATAATATATAATTATATATAATAAATAAAATTAAGATAATAATAATTATATATTATATATAATATAATTAATATTAATAATAATAATTAAATAATATTAAATAATAATTAATTAATAATAATAAAATAATATATAAAATAAAATAATATAATAATTAATATATATCAATGATTCGAAGATTAATAAATTAAATTGTTAATATTTAAATTATCCATTATCATATAACATAAAAAAATAGGGTAAATATATAATTATGATTATGATAGAACAATTTTTAAAAATGAATGTATTTGGGTATTTATATTTATACACAACATATGGTATATAAATTATTATACTATACTAATAAATATTAGAGAGTGGAAAAACAAAAAGTTGTGAAAGTTGTTTATACAATATATTAGAAATACATAAGTTAGTAGAGAGTCCTCTTCCTTAAAAGATCAGTAATGATCACCGGTTACGCGTTAATAAACAATTAATTTAAACCAGACTTGTAAAAAATTCATATTTTAAGACATTGAATAGATACATGATCAGGATCCCCGGTCCTTCAGGACTAAAAACTGAGTATATCATGGACAAAAATTAGAATATATTAAAAAATAATCATATTATTGAAGATAACTAAATGACAATAGTACAAATGTAAGAAAATACAAGCTATTGCAGGAACTCAAACAAGCTATTGAAAGGGTTACAACGAGAGCTGATCTTTTTTAGGTCCACGCCGATACTCGATTCTATTAATTCACTTATCCTTACTTATGAGTATTAAACAGATTCAACGTCATTATGCATTTATATGGATAATATTTTTGTAGGTTGAATCAGATTCAATTACTCAAAAATATAGATATAAGGAGATCCTGCGGACAACATATATTTGAGAAGATATAAATATCTCATTGTTGTATATAATCAAAATATGATTTCACTTAACTGATCAATAGATTTAAGTTTTTATCTTTGAGAACGAGTGGATAAAAAAATTTTATCATACCATCTTCAATTCATTAACTCATAGTCTTCACACGAGGATGCAATAGGTGTACACAAAAATTTTTATTGTGGGCGCCTGGGGACTTTGATTCCCCATTACTTCTTCTTACTCATTTCGCTTACCTAATGTCGCTGGTCGAGTCTAATCTCAATATTTACAGGACTTGCGTTTCTCCATAATATGATTCATTCTAGTTATGCAACATATTCACACGGAATATTAAGATGAAAAGAACATACAGGCACCAGAATCCCACCATCATTGCCGAGTGCAACATCTTTTGTAGTATACGTTAATAAGGAAACTAAAGATATGCAATGCAGAAGGTCTCAGGAGAATCTAAAGATTTAATTTTTAAATTGTTATAATTATAATGCTTAAGGCAAAAAATTAAATAATAAAAAATAAATAATTGCGGGTAATTACAGGCGACGAATTATGAGTTTATTTGTATATTTTTTTTCCTCATCAGGCTTGATAGAGAGAGTTTTTACTTCAGTCCAGGACCGATGAACGGAATTCCTCGTCTGTATTATGTGTGTTCTTCTTTAAATATTTCTTAGACACGATCGACTATTAGCCTATCCCCAACCATGTTTTTTTATTATTATTATTATTTATTGTTATTAGGTTATATATTATGATTTTACTATTGATAATTATTATTTCAATTTTGATTTATTAGTATTAATATTTATTATATCTTATATATTTAGAATATATTATATCTATATACCTATAATAAAACACATTTAGGATAGATAATTATATTTTATCTGTAAAATTCCATTGTTTATTTTTAATAAGCGTACAGCTAGTATGTTACATACTGTTAATTAGGTTATATTATAATATATATTATATGTGTATTTTACTGCACTTATGTAAGAAATTATTATAGTTATTAAAAAAGTTAAAGAAATTCTCTGAAAATAATTTCAATATACAGTAATAAGCTATAAATTAAGTATATATACAAAAATTAAAATATATGAGTGGTCCTATACCTACACATTGTTATATTTTCCATACCTCTTTTTCGCTATATTTTTTATATAATAATACTATGAATGGTAAATTATACTAATTTTTTCCCCAAATTATGGCATAAATATATATATATATAATATAATAAAATCTTAATCTTTGTGATAATATACACTTATTATAAGAAAATGTGCAAAAATAAAAATTTTCTATTGCTATCTAGAAGTACTCAATCCAAAGCACCCTAAACATTAGTAGAGAATAGAAATCCCATTCTCTTATCTACTTTACTTCCTGGATTGTGAAGATGGAGATAGTCAAGGCAAAATTTTTTCAGGGTTTGCCAATTTGAAAGTTAATAATAATAATAATAATAATAATAATAATAATAATAATAATAATAATAATAATAATAATAATAATAATAATAATAATAATAATAATAAATATTTGGTTATTCTATAGTGAAAGAATTCAGAATTTGGACTCAATAGTGTTATTTGAATTGATCAAGATTATTGATTTATAAAGTATGGTAAATCCCTCGCTAAAATGTTTTATGAAATTCAAAAATGCAGGCAAACCCTTAAAAATATAAATTAATATTTCAAATTGCTTTTATAACTTATATGTCTTAAATATTTCTCACATGCTAAATCTACATTTATTAATGTGCAAATAAAAACTAATAAAGTTTCATAAAAAATATAATAAAAATTTCAAAGTTCAAAGTACCTGGATTTTCATGTTTCAAATGTTCTTCTAATCGAGAAGGATTCAACATAAATTCAAACCATGCCACAGGATCATTGTCAACCTCCATCATGGTTAAAAAATTGTTACTTTGAGATTTCTATAAAATCTTTTATACTAAAACTAAGATACTTACAAAATAGCAATATATATATAATTACTAGTTTTCTTGGATTAAAAATATATCAACATTTACATTCTGAAAAAAATAAAATAAATTATAAATAAATAAATATATATATATATATATATATATATATATATATATATATATATATATATATATATATATATATATATATATAGTATATATACGATTTACCATCTAACTTCTTATATATACTATATATATATATATATATTTGTGGCCCACCTGGGCCAGGGGATGAACCCTTATATATACGATTTACCATAGTGAGGGTCCGTCGCTGTCCCATGATGCTCTAGGGTGGATTTTCTGTCTGTGTCGAGCTCTCACTAATTAATGGTACAGAGGGGGCGGTAAGGTTGGAGCTTTCTTTCGACGTTTGTCATGTTCTCCTTCTGCTTTTCTTTTTCCGATAGCCCCACACACCTTACCCCCAATCTTGGGGCAAAGAGGAAGGTGAAGAAAGAAAGAAAGAAAGAAAGATAATATATATATATATATCCAACCTCATAATCACCAACACCACCAATAAGTTTTCAGAATACTTACAAAGTAATATTTCCAGAATTGATAATAAAACCTGGCAAGTCATCAAAAAATTAAATAACTCGAAACAACCCCCTCCCTCACACAAATCCCTAATGTGTCCTTACCTGATAACTCCCTCCCTTCCCCAAAACAACAATCAGACCGCCTCACAAAACATTATGCTAACATTTCTCGTAAACCAACCCACCCCAATAATAGGGAAAATATAAAAACAACTCAGAAAACTTCCCTCAGACCCCCACCCCCCTTTGCAACAAACAGGATATCGAAACTATCAAAACCCTCAAAAATTCACCAACAACAGTTCCAGACTCAATATCTAACCTACATTTAAAACACCTCAGTGAAAAAGCAATTCACCTTATCACAGAGATCTTCAACAAATCCTGGCAACTCAACTATATACCCTCAATCTGGAAACAAGCATTCATACTCCCAAAACTCAAACCTAAAAAAAGACCCCAACTCCCATTCCTCTTATCGCCCAATTTCTCTCCTCTCCTCTATTAGTAAACTGCTGGAGAAACCTAATATTAAACAAAATCTCCCCCTCATCACCCTCCCAGATTTCCAGCACGGATTTAAAAGCTTAACCACTACAACTACAGCCCTCACCTCCCTCACCCAACACATCATCAATGGCTTCAACCAATCCCCATCCCAGAGATCCATACTCACAGCAATTGACATTAACAAAGCCTTTGACACTGTTCCCACACACATTCTTATTCAAAAAATCTTTCAATCTCCCCTAGAAAATAATGACAAAAACTGGCTCTCCAATTTCCTCACCAACCCATCAGAAAAGTGGTTTATAAATGGAATCTTTCCCACTCCATTAAATTACAAAAACCTTGACGTCCCACAGAGTGTGCATTCTCTCTTACTCTATTCAATTTTCACAGCAGACCTGCTCATCCCTACCCAACAATCCACCAAACTTATTACTTACGCAGATGACATCACTCATTTCCAGCATCCAGGCGTATTAAATTTAACGACTAACATACCAGAATACTTACAACAATTAGAAACTTGGCTACTCTCCAATAGAATGACTGCATCCCCCCTCAAATCCTCCATCACCCTCCTAACCACTGACTGCCACCAATCTTCACTCCACCCAACAGTTTTCCTGAACAACAACCCCTTCCCACTAAACAAAACCCCAAAAATATTAGGACTTACCTATGACACACACATGACGTTCTCCCCCCACATCGATCAAATCACCCCTTCAACGAAACAGAAACTAAACACCCTCAGAACCCTTTCCCAACACAACTTTAGCGACAGGAAACACACCCTTACCACCACCTATAAACAACTCCTCAGAACTCCCAGCATTGTCAAAAACTAATACAAAAAAATTACAAATCACGCAAAACACTGCCCTCAGAATCATCACTGGATGCACAAAAACCACACCCATCCAACATTTACAGGACAAGACCTCCGTCCTCCCTATCTCCACCCACCTGGAGATGGTGGGGGGCTCAATTCTACCAGAAAACCCTAAATCCTACCCATCCATGTCACCAAATCCTCTCCAACCCCTCCTGACACAGACTAAAATCTCCCCCCCCTCCTCACCAGCTAAATTCTATAACAACATTTACAACATTATTCCCAATCCCCCTCCCAATAGGTCATGGGTTACGCATATCAATACCCAACTAACCAATATTTACCTACGCCGCCCCAATAACTTACTAAACACCCCCTCCCCAAAAATTTCCCCTAGAGAAGAAACACTGTCCAGAAGAGGCCAAATTGACCTCACCCGGAGCAGATCAGGTCACCACCCAAAACTCTTGCAATATAAATATAGATTCAAACTAGATAATGTCACCTCCCCCACCTGCTTCAGATGTCATGTTTCCCAGGATACAATGGAGCACCTCCTTCTGGGGTGCTCCGCTCTCGACACCCCTGTGCCGACTTCTCTATCTCTTCCCTTCTCGACCTGTGGAACCGCCCAAGGGCGGTGGCTGGCTTCCTGGAAGCAGTGTGGCCCTCCAATTGAGGTGGGCCAGAAGTGTATATATATATATATATATATATATATATATAAATATATATATATATATTCTTTGCTTATATATATATATATATAATATATATATATATGCTATATATATATATATATATATATATATATATATATATATATATATACCTATATATATTAATAATATATATATATATATATATATATATATATATATATATATATATATATATGGCGGAGAACACAGCAGCAGGGTTGAAAACTCCCAGATAGTATTGTATAGAATATCTATGACCCCTTAATTCAAATGCTATGTTCTCCTTAAATATATTTGTAAAAGAATAAATTTTATTTCAGACTAATGTTAACTAAGAATATTTTATATTTTATTTGGGTAGAGTACTATATAAAAAAAAATAAGAAACAAAGAAAAGAAAATGCAAAGTTACCTTGAAGAAGAAGACAGCAAGATATGAGGATGTATCTTCTTAGCACCACGTTCAAGGCAGATTAGGCGTTTCTGAGAATGCCTGACGGTGTTCTAATGTCACTTGAACTCTGCCTAAGTGCTCGATGTTTTGTGTACTATATGTGCTAGTTCACTATTTTTAAACTCAATATAATTAAGATAATTAAGAAGAAGCTCTGAACAGGTGATAGACAGAAGGGATGGAAAGAAAGAAGTTTAGAATTTTTATTGTTTTTATTGAATGATTATAGTTATGTAATTTTAAATCACTTATTTTTAATTTCTTAATATTATTTCAATTTAATTATTTTATTCAAAGTTAAATGAAGTTTAATAAAATATATTTACAGCAAAAATAGGGTTACCAATGGGATAACAACAACAACTAATATTTACAACTTAACTCGAATAACAATGGTAAGTGTTCTGTGTAATTTACTTTCTGTATTCTGGTTCAAGACAATGGCTAAGGTGTAATTTAAGCAATCTTCCATACAACGTCTTCCATACAAAGTTTTTTTAGTTTGTTCATATAATTTACAAAATCTATAAAATAATATCACTTAACTTAAATCTATTTACAGCAGTGTAAACAATCTTTGATCTTTTTACTTTTTTGTTTCAATTCATTTAATAAAGTCAAGACCAATTCACTATTGATTTCTAATAAGTTTTACAGTTATCCGCTAGGGCTGTAGCCTGCAGGAACTATCCCAAAAATCAAGGATAAACTGAATGTCACTAAAACTATAAACAGAGGCTAACACTGGAACCGGGCCAAACTCTGAAATTGGTCTTTCTGCGCAAGTAAGCCAAGCTCTGAACTACTGGACCATTCACTAGAATCTTGAATAGGCCAGTCACTAAAACCAGAACCTAGAAGTCACTAAGGTAGACTGGTCACTTTAAAATAAGCCAGGTTCTAAATATCAATCAAAAACGAAATCCAAGCCAAAACTAAGAACTAAAAATAGCAATGTCAAAGTGGAGGCAAGGTTAACTTAATTAGGCAATTTAATTTCAATTACTATTAACTTGTTAATTTAGAAAAGTTAAATCTTTTACCCTCAAGAGTCAATAAGGGGTAGGCTCATGAATATTTAGTCTTTTTTTCAGATTGAATGGAGAACACTTGTTTGAACACTTCAACAACCCTATAATCAGTACTTATACAATAATTTCATTCAGATATTATAATAAAAATACAATTATAAATATAACAAACTAGAATTAATATATACGGTATATGTAAAAACAAACCACTCAATTTTGGAGTGATGTCAAAGAAAGATTCATTCATCTATCCACAATTCAAAATCAGACCGACTGTTTATTATATTATTACAGGTAAGTCCTTTAAAATTTTTTATCTATTGTTTGATTAACTTTGCTATGCAAAATAAAATTTTCACTCACAATAAATCTGTGATTTTACCTATAAAAAAGAAAATAAATGTATTAGAAGTAAGAGTATGCATTCCAATGGTTTGATCATAAATGAAGAAATAAATAATAAATAAATAAATAAATAAAGGTATATAATTTCATTTATTTACAAAAATGGATGTGGCTTCTGTGGTTTCGGTTACTACTATTGTATTATACTATAAAAATAAATATCTTAATACTAAGGTGTTTATGAGCTCCTTTATAAATTGAATTTTTATTATAAAAGACGTACATTTTTATATTTTGACATTTGTTTGTAGTCAATTTAAGTTGTTTATTTTTAATTTTTCCTTATATTAAAAGAAAAGAAAAACTTTTTCCAGCAATATTTTAACACATTTTCTATGGTATTTTTTTTCCTGAATCTGAATATGTTAATATTTTTCTTGAGAAACCAGTAGTTCATCCCCTACCACCCAAATAAAAATTCGGCTTAAATGATGCAAATAGAGATATTGACCTTTATATATATATATATATATATATATATATATATATATATATATATATATATATATATATATATATATATATATTTTTTATATATAAAAAAAAATATATATATATATTTTTATATATATATATATATATATATATATATATATATATATATATATATATATATAACTATATATATATATATATATATATATATATATATATATATGTTTCTCCTTTGCATATATATATATATGTAAAAACAACCCATTTACCCTATTTTTGCCTATAACTATTAAACTAATTTACACTGCAGAGTTTTAAAATAATTTCTTAGAACGGCTAGTCCTAGGCTATATAACCCAGCAAAAAAAATTTGTTTTGGTTTAAAATTTTTGAAATTATTTAGACCCAAAAATATTTTAAAAAAAAACCTAGGTATGTAAAAAAAAACCATTGCAATGTAAAAAAAAAACATCTCCCAAAACCCCCTCTAGAGCTGTAATATGATGTTATTAGCCATTTTAAAATGTTTTAAAGGTAATTAGTAATAAAAATGGAAAAAAAAAAAAATTAAAATTAAAAATAAAAAAATAAAAACATTTTATCTACCTTAAACTAGATCTTGAATTTGAAGGTTGGAGCTCGTTGTGAGCTGGTTAAGTGCATTGATTTTGTTGCAGTTTACATCCCCAACACCCCTTAGACCCCCTCCTTGAATAAATTTTTATTTACATCCCCTACCCCCCTCCTTGAATAGGTTTTTATGAGAATAATTATCTTATTCTCTTTATAAATTGCTCCCAGATCTTGCGAATTTTGAGCAAAGTCTGGTTGCTGATCTTGACAGAATTTCCTGGTGCCAAGGTACTGTCGATAGCCCCAAAGAATATATGAGAAGCTAAGAGTTTCTAATGGACATAACTGTTTGGTAGCATAAATTCCATTACCTCCTTCTTCTCTGTCTTGCACTTGTGCTTTTCTTCTATTTTTCAATGGGGACCCCCCTCAAGGGTGTCCTCAAACTCATTTGGGATTGTTGAAACCCTTAAAAATGAGTTCTACACCATTGAAAACATATATAAAGGTACCTCTTTTCTCAATATGTAGCTGGAGCCAAAAATCCTGTCTGGCTCCGGTATCGGTTCATGTGCTCCGGCACTTAATTTAAACTCATTACTCTATTTCATTTGTTCTCTTCCACTCACTTCCCCATTTTCAACCTTCTAAGTCCTTGGACTTGGCAGCGTGAAACCTCTGGCCCAGGCAGGCAGTACCTTCATCAACCACTGTAGCAAGTTTGAAATAGATACCTTAACTAGAAAACAGTTAAAAACCTAAAAATATACATGAGCACCGCAACACCAGTGCCAAATGCCATAAGGACTGCTCCGATCCACTCAGTAATACCGGGAATCGATTCGCAGACCATCTAAACATACTAGTCAACACCAAACTCGAGACATATTCTTTGAAAAATAAAAAATGGCTCGAGATGTTAGAGCGGTGCTCCGCACTGCACTAACACCTCAGTGCATACTCTGATTCCCTCAAACACCTTGGGAATCAACTCAGCATACCTAAAAACATACTATTTGACACCAAGTTCAGCTCTGTAGCTAGAGAAATACGCTAAAAAAGTTGTATAGGTGCACTAGAAAAGGGGGGGTAGGGGTACTAATTCATACTAAACCATGGTAGGAGTGCCTCAGTTCCGTTATAAACCACGGGAATCGATTTCCTATACCTTATAACATAGGGTTAGACACCTTATATATACAAAATATAATATATACAAAAAGGTTAAAAAAAAAAATTTTTTTTTTTTAATAGCACATTTTTATACTTTTGGGTTTTTTTTAAGTTACATTTTTTTTTTTTTTTTTTGTTGCTTAGACCCCACACTGACAGAAGGAAAAAAACAATCTTACAGCATGTTGAAGGAGTTATAGCGCATATACATGCTTTTCCCATAGGCTTTCTTATAAAAAAAATTAGTGGGCCTCATGCTCATTTTAGGGCCATCCTAGTTCAGGTTATGATAAGATTTGTTAAGTATACATAGATTTTCTCTGTGTAGCTATACCTAACGGCTATCATTACTGAACTAGGGCTAAATGAACCTAACTGGATGGCTTAAAAAATGAAAAAAGTCTATGAAACTTGTACAACTTTGAGAGGCTGTAATTTTTCCTAAAGAGACCACCATGTTTGATTTTTTTTATTCTTCATTATTATTTTTATTTAGAGAATATCCTGTGATTTTTATAAAAATCGGGGGTGAAGCCCTCTGCATTATTATTACCCAAATTTTAATACGAGAAGCAGTAATATATATATATATATATATATATATATATAAATATATATATATATATATATATACATATATACCATATATATATATATATATATATATATATATATATATATATATATATATATATATATATATATATATATATGCATCCTATATATATATATATCATATATATATATATATATATATATATATATATATATATATATATAATATAATATATATATATATATATATATATATACTATACCATTAAAATCGTAATTCGGTCCACGTGGGGCAATTTGGTCCAGTGTTGCAAAGAATTTAAATTTACAATGTAAAATATAACTTTAAAGATGTAAAATAATGTGGTTTTATGTCTTAGGTATTAATTTTTTGAAACCTTTTAATTTAAGTCCATTAATTTTTTTTTTTTTTTCCTGAGCACTATAAAATCAAATTTAAATTTTAGGCTTATTGCTAAGAATCATACAGGTCAAAAAAATTTACATTATTGGTACCAAGATATAGTACCAAAAATAGTTCATAACCTTAATGCAATCGTTGGAGTCATTCAAGGCAAGAGATAAATGTTTTTTATTATAAAAATTGTAACAAGGGGCAATTCGGTCCAGGTTTGAAGAAAATTTGCGTGGGGCAATTAGGTCCACATTGAAATCTTCATTAAATTAGATTTTTTTTAATAATCTCAGCTGACATTTGTTCAACATCTAAAATACAATAATAAATTCAACACACTACAAAATTAAGTCAAGTAAGAAACTTTATAGACCCTAGTAATTTTATTTTTAATTTTTTCCAGCAAGATGAAAGTTTCCTGCATAAAAGTGCAAACACTGACGGGATACAAAGGGATACTCCTGATGATGTTGCCAGACCCTTAAGCCATTTTCGTTTTTGCATTGGTTCTTACGACGTAATATGCCTAAAAAACGCTTTCGATTCCTAGTTCGTTTTTTCAGAAGCTGTAGAAAGCAAAATCATTAAAACATCCCGCAAACTTAAAAAGAATTTCCTTAATTCTGTGTGTCAATATAAAATAAAAAAATTACAACCTTACAGAATTAATTACATAACAGTTCATTTTAGTGAATAATGAATGAAAGAACAGAAAATGAGGCTATTGTAAATGTGAATAATACTGCGTATTATTATAGAATACAAAAGAATTAAGGAGAGATTCTAACGTTGGTGATCATTCCCACTACGATTCAGTTTGTTATTGTGACTCTAAAACATTTCAACTTTCATTTATTTTTATTATTTTTCTGGCAATTTCTTAAATAATATTGTAATACCATTATGTTTAAAAATAGACCTAAATCGCTTGAGCTTGCGTTCATTTTTGTCAAGCAGCATTTGCGTTCATTTTGTCAAACATTTGCAAATCGTAAAACGGCTCATAACGTAAAAAATTTCCCTTAATTCTGGCTGTAACATAGAATAAAAAAGAATACCAACCTTACAGGGTAAGGAGATTCCTTACTGAGATAGGGAACATTTTTACATTACAGTTGTTAAGCAACCACTCATTCATTATTACACAATGCCGTTTTTCAAACCCAGTTTCTTAGAAATAATATTGTAATACCATTATGTTTAAAAATGAAAATGACTTATCATAGTTTATCAAATAAAACATTTTAATGAGGATTCTTAGGGATGTGAAAATTGAAATGGACCGAATTGCCCACCCAAAAATCATGGGGCAATTCGGTCCACGTTGCTACCTATCGGCTTCTAACATTAATCTATATTATATATACAAATACAATTATACTTTAATCTACTTCTAAAGGATAACATTAACATATAAAAAAAAATTTTTGAAAAAAATAAATAGTCTCCATAAACCTTAGCATTTTGAGTACCCCTGATTTGAGCCTAATTGCCCCATTTGGGCGTATATATGTATATATATGTATATATATATATATGTATATATATACTATAATAATAATAATATATAAATAACAATAATAACCAATACTAACCATATTTATATATATTGTAACTATATATAATATATACTTATATATATATATATATCTATATATATATATATATATATATATATATATATATCTAACATATTAATAATAATATATATATATATGCTGAGAACTGCTAACCAACTTAACCTTAATAACCAGCAATATGTATATGTATATGTATATAGCGTAATAACAATAATGTCTCCCTAACAATATCATAGCTGGATCCAAAGTTTCAATTTTGATTGCCCTCGAAGAGATATCTGTATATATATATAGCTCTATATATATATATATATATTCTTTCTTAACTTATATATATATATATATATATATATATATATATATATATATATATATATATATATATATATATATATATATATATATATATATATATAATTTATATATATATATATAACATTTATTATATAGCTATATGTTGGACGATAAAATTTATGGTATTTGCTAAAAATGAAACGGAAAAGTTTATAAGGTTTAGAACTTTCACCCACATTATCAAAAATATGTGGTAACGTTAACGAATGACATGTGGTGGGAAAATAGTACATGCAAAAATATTCAAACACTATTGTCGAAAGATGATTGTTATATAATACAATAATAATAATGACAACAATAATAGTGATAATAATAACAATAACTATATTAATAACTAAGATAATAATATTTTTTATTTTCAATTTCAAAAGCTTTATTCAGTGAAGAAAAATTACATTATTTACATAGTCCAATATTTTACAAATTCATTATAACAATTAATTATAATAAAATAATTTCCCTAGTATCTGAAATGGGTCTACTAATTGCAACACAGTGTTGTGTCCTTTGAGACACGAAATATAATTAATAACAATAAGTATAAAAATGATAGTAATAATAATAATAATAATAATAATAATAATAATAATAATAATAATAATAATAATAATAATAATAATAATAATAATAAAGTTAGTTAAGCTAATAATAATTTAAAGTATGTATGCTCTGTGTGATAACTGTGGGACTGTGAGAGGTGAATATGAATAGCTGCCCTGTTTGTGTTTTGAATGCAGAGAATGTGTTGTTAAGGAAGGAGATTGTAAGACTGAGTGAAAATATGAATGAATTGAAAGATTTTGTATTTGAGTTGAGAAAGGAGGGAAGTATTAGGAAAAAAGTTAGTAGGGATGTCGAGGGGAGGAGGGAGCGGAATATAGGGATAGATAGGAATAGTTATTCACCTAGGCTGGAAGATGAGAGGCAAAAGGATAAAGTAGTTGATAATAGGTCTGCAGAGGATTGGAGAGTTACAGAAATTAGAAATATGATGAGGATGAGGATCTTGAAAGCCAGTCAGCCTGTGACCTGCAGTAACAGGTTCGACTGTCTTCCAGATGGGGAGGGATCAGAGAGGGCCAATGGTAATGCTGAGTTTTCTAAAGGGAAGACTGATGCATTACTAATTGGAGACTCCATGATACAATACTTAGATAGGACTTTTCAAAATAAGGATACAAAAGGAAACGATTAAGAGTATGTTATCCAGGTGCCAAAGTGAGTGATATCGTGGATAGGATAGATAGAGAGATTGATTCTACAAATGTTGATTCAAATGTGATTGTGTATGTGGGTACAAATGATATAGGACATAGAAGGTCAGAAGAATTAATAGCATATTATAGGAGGTTGATTCAGAAGATGAAAGCTAGTGGAAGAAGGTGCATGTTTTCTGGGATTTTACCTAGGTTAGGTGCAGGTCAGGAATGGGGGAGTAGAGCTTTAGGTGTAAATGAAAGGGTTAGGAAATTATGTTTTCAGAAAATATTAGGTTTTTGGATTTGTGGAGAGAATTTCTGGATAAATATCTTTTTGCAGCAGATGGAGTTCACTTGAGTCATAAAGGTGTTGGTCTAGTCGGTACCAGTTTGGAGACTGGTTCATCAAAAAACTAGGTAAAGTTGGGAGTGATAGGCTAAATCTGGATACAAATAATAGCAATGGTAACTGTAATAGCGGTGAGATAAATAAAACTAGTGTTGTTATAGGTTCAAATAATGATGATAGCAATAAAAATAACAGCATTTCAAATATCAAATGTTTTTACACTAATGCTCATAGCCTTAGAAATAAAAAAGATGAGCTGATTAGTTATACTATAAATGAGAACCTAGACATTATTTGCATAACTGAGGCATGGGTTAATGAAGAATTATATGGAGTCCTTTCAGGAGTATGAGGTAGATGGATATGCACTCCCATATACCATCGTAAATGAAAGGGTGGTGGTGTGGCGCTTTATGTTAAAAGCAATATTCAATCTGTATTAATGACTGACTTTAAAATTAATCATATTGAATGGGATTCCTTGTCTAATATGGACCATAGTAGTTCTGCATTCATAAATTGTATACTAGATAACTTTTTGAGCCAGATGGTCCATGAACCCACAAGACACGATGCACTATTAGACAATATTAACTAACGATGAAAGCATGGTGGATGAGGTTAGAGTTGAGGAGAATTTAGGACTTAGTGACCATAATATAATTTGATTTAATATGAATGTGATATCTCGGTTGCAAGTTAATAAGGAAAAGATCTTAGATTTCCGAAATGGTGATTTTACCAAACTTTGAAACATGCTTAGTATAACTGACTGGGATAAAGAGCTTATTTAAAGACCAAAACTGTTTTATCATGTGGGAACATTTTAAGCAAATTTTAATGAATATTCAGTATATATTTTAAAGATAAACCAATTAGGGTGGCAAAGAGAAAACCTGTTTGGTGGAATAGAGAGATGAGAGAAAATTAATGAAAAGCGTAGATGTTTTAAAATTTTCAATGGTAGTAATAGGGAAGATGATTTAGAAAATTATAGGAAAAATAGAAATGAACTTAACCAGTTAATAAGAAAGGCAAAGAGAGAGGCAAAAATTAATTTAGCAACTAATAGTAAGGACCTGAAGAAATTTTTAACTTTTATAAATTTAAAAAAGTAATTATAGGACAGTTGGTCCAAATAAAACTGATTAAAATTTAGTGAGTTCAGATAAGGAGTTGGTCAACATTTTCAATGCTTATTTTGCTTCAGTGTTTACTGAGGAAAGATTAGATAATAGTTTGGAGACTAATAGTTCTTGAATACATGTAACAAATACTTACAGAATTTGAATTTGACGTAAAAGATATTAAGCGTTTACTAGACCAAATTGATCCAAGTAAAGCTGCAGGCCCTGATGGTCTATATGGTAGAATTCTGGTGAGGTACCAAATGACTGGAAAACAGCATATGTTGTGCCTATTTATAAGAAAGGTAGTAAGGAAGATTTGGGAAATTATAGGCCAGTAAGCTTAACATCTCTGGTTGTAAAGGTTCTGGAAAAGTTACTAAAAAAGGTCATATATGACTTATTTAGAAAATAACAAGGTATTGTATGACTCTCCCAGCACAGGTTTCAGAGACAATTGGTAGGTCATGTCAGACAAACTATTAGAATTTATGGAATACATTACTGACTGCGTGACCGAGGAGATCAGTTGATATTGTATATATTAGACTTTAGCAAAGCTTTTGATAAGGTTCCCCACATAATGCTGATGAAGAAGTTATTGCAATGTGGTATAGGTGGAGTAGTACATGGTTGGATTAAAGAGTGGTTGCGGAATAGAAAACAGTGCGTACCACTAAATGGCAATAAATCATCATGGGAAATAGTGAAGAGTGGTGTCCCACAGGGTTCAGTTCTGGGGCCACTATTGTTCCTCATATATATAAATGATTTAGACCAGGGACCAAATGCAAGGTTCTAAGTTTGCAGATGATGATATAAAGTGCCCACCACAGTTAGGAATAGTGAAGGATGTATAGAGATTCAAAAGATCTTGATAAACTCATGGGTGGAGCAGATAAATTAACTGTAATTTTAATAGTAAAAAAGTGTAAGGTTCTTCACCCAGGTTACTCAAATAAAAGTTTTAACTACAATATGAATGGGGATTGGCTTGAGTCTGTGGACCAAGAAAAAGATTTAGGTGTAATTATAAGCAGTAATTTGAAAGTAGCTTATCAGTGTTTGGAAGCTAGGAATAAAGCTAATAAGATGCTGGGCATAATATATTGCAATGTTGTTTACAAGAGCAAGGAAGTTATAAGTAAACTGTATAATAGCTATGTTAGGCCATTAATAGAAGTATTGTGCACAAATTTGGGCCTTTTATTTAAGAAGAGCTTAGATATGCTAGAGAGTGCAACGTTGGAGCAACAAGGATGATTTCTGGGTTTGGAGGGATGGTATGAGCTATGAGGAGAGGCTGAAGGGTTAGGAATGTTTTCTGTGGAAAGGCAATTTCTCAGAGGGACAATGATACAAGTCTACAAAATATTTACATCTATTGATAATACGAGACCAATAAATTTTCATAGTAGAGCATGGACAGGTGACCAGGGGCATAATAAGAAAATGAAGAAAGCATGTCATCTTGATATAAAAAACATGCATTCAGCAATAGGGTTGTTAAATTTTTGGAATGGGTCTGCCACAGGAGGTTGTTGAGAGTGTGACTCGATTGCAACATTTAAGAAAGGGTTGGATAAGTATGTAAGTTGGGATTAGTTACATCATATAATATAACTAGGCAGAAGCCAAAATGTATAATATATAGCAGTTGTAATGTTAGACAACATGTGTGACTATAACTTAGTTATTAAAACATGTGGACAAAATGGGTATACATATATATATATATATATATATATATATATATATATATATATATATATATATATATATACTGCCTTATATGCTGCTATACTGTACTGCTATATATATATATATATATATATATATATATATATATATATATATATATATATATATATATATATATCTTTATTTTGAACTAAGCAAATTGGTGATTTTTAGTAACAGTATTTGACAAGCCCTAGGGTACTTTGTGGATTTGCATTAGCATGTTTGGTTAGTATTTTAGTTCTGGCCGGAACGGAACTGGAACTTTCCGGAACCTTGGAAAAGTTCCGACTGGGCCGGCCAAGGAGGGGAGCCAGAACTTTCGACTTCCACTACACACCTTACATCTATTCTACTTAAAACTTGTCTGATTAACAAGCGAAGTCTCCCTAGAAGTATCTGGCATCTTGTCATATCCAGACTGTGAGCTCTTAGTTCTTCTGTAAGCCAAAATTTGGATAGCAGATCAATTAATTTATTAAGTAAAATAGGAATATACTATATAAAGCTCTACGGGTCTTCAAAGTTTAAAAAGCCTTTTTCAAAAAAGCTGTTTTTAGAAGTGGGTAACGTGTTTGAGATAAGAGATCACGTTTAGCTCCACAACATGGAGGCTGAAACTTATTTTCCACCATAACATTTTAATATTCAAATAAATATATATATATACATTTTAAGTAAGAAAATTATGGAATCTTGTTTAAAATTTTTTTTAAATTTTTGCTTAAACAGTTTAGTTAATACTTTGTTTTGTAGTAGTTTCTACTTTAAAGTTAATTTCTTTTAAGAATAATAATAATAATAATAATCAGAATCAGAAAATCTTTATTCAGAAAAGAAAAATTACATTATTTACATACCGGTAGTCCAATATTACACAATTTCATTATACCAATTAATTATAATAAAATAATTTCCCTAGTATCTGAAATGGGTCTACAGTTTCGTGTCCTTTGAGACCCAAAATATAACACATATTAACAAAAATTAACTTCATTTCTGTATCTTTGGCGAAACACACTTTTTTTTATGTATTTTTAGATGCTGATTCCGAATATACCTATAGTTTTTCTGCGGGACCCACAGATTTCGAGATATTTGCCATTTATTAATTTAGCTTTTTTACTTATTTATTAACTAACTTTTATAGTCGAATGCAAAAAATTACGTCCTTAACCTTTTTTAAATCAATGTTATTCATTAAGTAACATTCAATGAAAAACATTTGTATATATACATTTATTGTAAACAGATGCACTTTTACGAGTTATTTTTTTACAATATTACAATATTTTACTGGTTTGTAGAATTGAACAAAATTTTATGGAAACTTTTTTGCTGAGTAACATTCAATTAACAACATTTGTATATAACATTTATTGTAAACAATTGCACTTTTACAATTTAATTTTTTACAATTTTAATTTTTTATCATTTATTAAATTTTTACACTATTTTATGTAAGCGCAACAGCTCTTGATATACGTTTGTAAATGTCCCGCGGTGATTCCCTAATGAGTCCAACAGTAGTCGGCCAGCATAGTCGGATTCCATCTACCTTGATATCTCTTCTCCATCTTCTCTATGTCTTGATGAAACCTCTCCCCGTGTTCATCGCTGACGGCGCCTAAATTTGCAGGGAAGAAGTCAAGGTGAGAGTGAAGAAAGTGGATTTTAAGGGACATGTTACAGGCTTGAGCTTTGTATGCTGACAGTAAAGTGTCAACCATGGTCTTGTAATGTGGGCTTCTGTAAGACCCAAGAAAGTTTTTGACATCTTGGAATGCAGACCGGGCAGCTAATTCTGTTCTGTTGAGACATTCAGCAAATTTTTCATCTTTCAGCAGATCTCGAATTTGAGGACCAGCAACAATCCCTTCCTTAATTTTAGAATCACTAATTTTACTGAATCACTAAATACAATGTATTTGAATCCTTTGCCTTCTTTGTCCATACTTTTAATAAAATTCTTGATAAGTCCAAGTTTTATGTGAAGAGGAGGTAAAAGTACATCCTTAGGATCAACTAGCTGTTTGCTTTTAATATTTTTTTCCCGGTGATGAAATGTTCACGAGGTGGCCAAACCTTTCTTATGTAATGTTCATCCTTATTCCGGCCGGCTGTCCCATTCACACAGAAAGCATGGATACTTGGTATAACCCAGTTGCAAGCCTAACATAAGTCCAATAACTTTAAAATCACCACAAATTTTCCAATTGTATTTTCCATACTGAATGTTATCCAAAAGAAAATCCATGCTTCCATATGATTCCTTCATGTGTACTGCATGTGCGATGGGAATAGATGGGTGATTGTTGCCAATGTGTAGTAGTACAGCCTTTAAACTTAAGACTGATGCATCAACAAACAGTCTCCACTCTTCTGAGTTGTTTTCGTGGCCAAGGGCTTGCATCAATCCATCAATATTGCTGCAGTAACTAAATGATTCAGTCATTTCAAAATATTGCAGGAAGTTCATGACTTGATCACGAAAAATAGGTAACATGAGTACCTGAAGCCAAAAATTCCAGCCTTGTAAAGAACGAGAAGCAAGCAATTCAGATTTTTCTTTAGAAAGACCCAAGTCTTTAGCAAGATCATTCAACTCCGGTTGACTGATCATGTGATGTTCATCTTGAAATGTGTCTAGTTCGTAGTCTACATCAGTTGTATCGTCCACTTGCATTTCCTCAATCTGTCCTACGGTTTCTGGTGGTTTGGGAATAGGCAAAGTTTCATTATGTGGTACTGGCCTTCTTGCAGAGTTAAGATTTGGGTACGCTATTTTTTTCTTTTGCTTTCCTTTCATGCCTGATACATTTGTCATACAAAAGTAGCTTGCATGATCTACTTGAACTCTCCAAACCATAGGAACTGCAAAAGGCATGCATCTGTTCTCTCCATTTAACCAACACCTAAGTAATACAGCACACGTACCACATCAAATGTGGGGAGCCCAGTTTTTATCCTGGTCCCCTATTTTGCAACCAAAATAATGTTCATAAGCATATTTTATCATAGGAGTCATAGTTCTTTTCTGTGATTTCAAAGTGTACTCACCACAGATGTAACAAAACGAATCAGGTGAATTTACACACTTCCTACTTGTTGCCATTACTACACAATCACAAACTAAAAAGCACGATTGTATGATAATACATTTAACGAAAACAAACAATGGTATGAATAACACGTCTTTCACATAGATCGCTTCAAACCGTACTGAGGTGGCTGCTTCAACGGATTTAATCGGCGAGTCCCACTATACCGAAGCGCCACCATGCGGCGGCCTACATTCCCTAATACAGCATTCCACATGCTTATTATGATAAAATTACGTTTTCAATTTTATATCTTTGTTATTATAACACAAATATTTTACCATTATTATGCGTAAAAAATATTCTCAGTCAATTATAAAATTTACAAATATCTCAAAATCTGAGGGTCCTAGCTAAAAACTGATTGCATTTTCGGAATCAGCGACGTAAATTACATAAGAAATACCCCATTTTATACAAGATACAAAATCTTGTAAATATGTGATTTAATTAATAACAAGTATAAAAATAATATTAATAATAATAA
>JABUQX010138833.1:0-5000 GCA_015478945.1 Trachelipus rathkii
CATTAAGTGTCCATCTAGAGAAGGCCACTGTTTTCAAGGGAACTTCGAAAACAATACAGAATGAACTTCTACAAATTATGCTTGATATATGTCACGAAGAGATAGTAAGAGAAATTCATGAAGCTGATTTTCTATCTGTCATTGCAGATGAAACGAGTGATGTTTCCAACATATACCAAATGGTTGTCATCTTTAGATATATTGTTAAAGGAAAACCAACAGAAAGATTTTGGAACTTTATTGCACCAGAAAAGCATGACGCTGAAACACTTACTACTTGTCTTTTAAAAGAGATCGAAAAGTTGGGTATCAATGACAACAAGGATAAATTAATTTCACAAACTTATGATGGTGCTAACGTTATGAGAGGTTCGTCTGGTGGTGTTCAGGCTAAGTTGAGAGAAATATATCCAAAAGCTGAATATATACATTGTCATGCTCATCAGCTTAATTTAGTGATGCTAAATGCTGCATCAGTTAACATAAATGTCCGCACCTTTTTTGCTAATCTTCAAGCCATATGTGCATTTTTTTCCACTAGCCCAAAGAGAACAGCAGTGTTGGATCAAGTAGTGAAAAGACGATTACCTCGGTCAATTCCCACCAGATGGAACTTTCATTCAAGATCAGTAAATACAGTTTTTGAAAATAAAAAAGAAATAATAGAATGCTTAAAGGTTATTTTAAATGGGGACGAATTTCAAGATGTAAATACAATTTCCCTTGCATCTGGACATGTCAAGGTTCTCGAGAGTAATAATTTTAATTTTTGGATTTCTTTTTTTCAAGAAATCATGCCTAGCGTAGACTTTCTTTATGGTCAACTTCAAAAGAGGAACATTGACCCCAGCAGAATTAAGATCTGCATTGATACTTTTGAGAGGAAAGTTCTCTCCATAAGAGAAAATTTTAATTTTCAAGAGAGCGCTCGCAATGTAGCAAATCGGAGAGAAGCAGAAACAGGTATTTCCAATTTAAGTAGAGAGGCAAAAGAAATATGTGACACAATAATTTGTCAGATGAAAGACATTTAAATTTACAGGTCATCTAATTGCTTCTACATTATTTCTGCCTGAAATGTTTTTTCCCATTATAATTCCAACTTTCCTGCCCAAAACTTAAAAGAAACTTGTAAATTGTACCCCCTCCTTCACATAAAAAAGCTACAAACGGACCTTTCATTAATTCACAGCACTGAAGAATTTCGTTCAATGTCCGGAGCTGTAGCTTTCCTTGATTTCATAAGTGAAAATAAATTAGAAGACACATTCAGTGAATGTGTAAAAATATTAAAAGTCCTTATAACTATCCCGATGACCACATCGGAAGCTGAGCGGTGTTTCTCTACGTTAAAAAGGATTAAGACTTTTGTGAGAAATACGATGGGGCAGGACAGGCTTTCAGCATTAGCAATGCTCTCAGTAGAAAAGGATTTTATCGTTAATATTTGTGATTTTAATCGCAAAGTTATTGAAAAATTTGCTCATTCTAAAGAACGGCGAGCCGATTTTCTTTTTAAATAAAAGAAATTGATGTTCAGTTACTTCATACTTATATAGGTAAGTAACAAAAATTAAGAAATTTAAATATTTTTACTATATAAAAAAAAAATATATATAAATATAATATATATATATATATATATATATATATATATATATATATATATATATATATATATATAAATATATATATAAAAAATATATATATATATATATATATATATATATATAATTGTGTGTGTGAAATTTCAGATGCAACCACCTATAAATTGTACGACGAGCCCCCCCTGATATATATATATATATATATATATATATATATATATATATATATATATATATATATATATATACATATATATATATATATATATAAGTTTAGTTATGTTACGTTATGTATATATAAATATATATATATATAGATATTTTTATAATAATACAGAAATAATAATATATATATATAATATATATATACTTCTATATATATATATATATATATATATATATATATATATAATATATATAATAATATGTAATAAGATATATATATGTGTATATATGTATATAATATATATATAATAATAATATATATATATATATATATATATATATATATATATATATATATATATATATATATATATATATATATATAAGTTCTAACTCTCTCCAATAGAAGAGTTAAACCAGAACTACCCCAAATTTTAGAACAGTACTCCATACAGGGGCGGATAAGACCCTTATTTAACTTGAGTAACTGAGCAGAAGAAAAATCTGAACAGAATCCCCAGCTTCTTTGAGGCCATCTTAGCAACCGTTTCCAATTCAATTTGATGTTTATGTTCAGTTCAAGAATGTTTATGTTGCTCTCAGGTGGTGTCTTAGAGCCGTAGAAGGAGATAGGAACGTTGGGAGGTGTTTTTTAAGGCGAGATGTGAAGAATTTTATTTTTTAAAGGGTTGAAGTTTACAAGATTACGGTTACCCCACCGAAAAATCCCATCAAGATCTGCAAGAATTGAATCGGAAAGCTGTAAACGATATGCAACTCTAGGTGCAAACGAGGGAGAGGAATTGAAATTAATGGAAAAATGTAGAGTTGAGTCATCGGCATAAGATTGAACAGAGTAAGAAGTACATCTGAGAAGATCGTTGATGAAAAGTGGGGATAAAGTTGTGTACATAACAGAACCTTGAGGAACACCACAATTTTACAAGAAAAGAGTAAAAGATCGCTCCATCAAACATGGAGCGATCTGAAAGAAACTAGATATGTGTAAGCAAAAAGAAGGAGGAAACCCAAAGGAAGGGAGCTTAGAGAGTAGCGACGCGTGATATACCAGGTCAAAAGACTTCGATGTGTCAAGCGCCACCAGACAAGAAATCCAATAGTTCTTAAAGGCAGAAGAACATAGATCAGTGAGATAGGAAGGTATGTCACCAATTGTCCTGTAGTATTGAAAGCCATACTGATGATCTGAAAGAAAGGAGTAAGATTCCGGATGATCCATGAAATGAAAGTTAAAGAGAATTTCAAAGATTTTAGACAGAATACAAGTTAGAGCTATTGGAAAATAGTTAGAAGAATCGGAGCGGCTACTGCCCTTTTTCGGGATCGACTGAACTTTTATGGACATTTTCATCACTGAGGAAAAGCATTGGTACTAAGGCATAGAGAGACTAGAATTGAACGAGGAAGGGTGACAGCTCAAAGCACACTCCCTCAAAACACTGGGAGAACTGCAATCCGGGTTAATAGCCTTCCTGACGTTCATGGAACTTAGGATCTCATGCACCCGCTGACAGGTGGAGACATGGGACACCTGAGAACAAGAGTAGGAGGTGGGGTACCGGACTCTTCCAGGGTGGAATTAAAAAAAAGGAGGCCAAAGAGATTAGCCTTCTCAGAAGGAGTGCTAGCAAAAGGATCGGCAGAACGAATTAGAAGGGAAAGGCAGATTTACAGAAGTTATTAGAGATGTTATTGGCAAGAGGCCATAAATTTTTATTAGTAGGGGAGACAAGAGGGTCAGCACACTTCCTTTAATGTAAGCACGCTTATCCAGTCGAATAATAACCATGCAACTATTCCGGGAAGAATGAAAATTAGTTAGAGTGATAGGAGAATAAAAGCTTTTCCATGCCCGATACGCATTGTCTCACTCCTGGATGACACTAGAACAAGTACCGTCAAACTATGGATTGTGGGGAAAAAAAATGATTCAATTGAAGATGGAGTGAACCTTCTCATCCCATCGGTAAATACGGAATCTCAGGAACAAAGCTGGATTCGTTCAAACGGTAGTCAGTGATGAAACGACGCATTGCCTCCCAATTAGCCCGATTAATGTTCCAGAAAGTTCGTTTAAGTCAGAGTGAAGCTGCTGAAGATAAAGCATTATACTTAAGACTACAAGAGTATGGTCAGAGTTACCGATAGGAGGGAAAATGATGCATTTGTAACAAGATGGAGATGTCGCGAAGAATAAGTCAAGAGTGTTCAAGAATTGGTTAGGATGATCTGAGATGTGTGTGTGTGGGTTTCTTTAATCAATTATTACAGATCGTTGAGAATACTGAATATTTTGGCCCCCATCTAACCTGATTCAGTACGAAAGGAGTAAAATCACTCAATGTGGTGTACTTTGAAGTCTATTAATTAGAGAACCTCGACATTTGGATGAGAAGAGGTAACATTCTCGTTAGAATTAGAAAGATATTTAAAAAGAACCGGAAAATCTGTTCCATATATATATATATATATATATATATATATATACATATATATATATATATATATATATAAAAAACCATTAAATATATATATATATATATATATATATATATATATATATATATATATATATATATATATATATATATATATATATATATATATAGGGAAAGATGTATTTCATTAACAGCAAAAATTTCTTCAATTCCATATAATATCGATATATACTTATTTTAAATTTTAATGACTTTTTATAATTTATTTAGTGAAGCTCAGAAATGTAAACTATTTGGAATATACGTATTGTTAATTATGTTATTTTTCGTATTCAGTAGCCTACGCACGTTTAAAATATGAACTTTATTGTAGCATAACGACAATGGATTTAATAGACATTTTGAAATATGAAGCAATTCTCCCTTATTAACCTAACCTAACGTAACCTAACCTAACCTAACCTAACCTAATCTAAATTTAATGAATTTATATATATATATAAATATAAAATATATATATATATATATATATATATATATATATATATATATATATATATATATATATATATATATATATATATATATATATATATATATATATATATATATATATATATATATATATATATATATATAGTCAATTGCCATGAAACTGAAAGAAAACAAAATTGTTGTTTTAGATAGATATCTGATGAAAAAAATGATATTTTGCTGTTAATGAAATATATATATATATATATATATATATATATATATATATATATAT
>JABUQX010138835.1:0-24817 GCA_015478945.1 Trachelipus rathkii
TCATCTTTGATCATACATAGCCCTTTATTGTCCACACCAATATGTAAACTAAGATAGTTTTACTTATTATATTTATGACCTAGTATTTAAATTATTAGGTTGATATAAAGATATATATTATTATTTTATAATTTTACCAGTATTATAAGCTAAATTAATTCTATTTAACGTGACAGATTATTTAGTATATTTTCTTATACTTATTATAGTCATTTACGGAAACTTCTCCAAATATGATTTGTAATTGATATATGTACCATAATTAATAAATAAATTAAAACCCTTAAATTGACATCATTTTCATTTGAACTGAAAGTATGGCTATTACCTATATATTATAATATATAATATCGACCATTTCATTAATATATACTTATAATAATCTATATTATTATTACCTAAAATATAAAATAATAGACATATATATCTAATAATTAATTCTATGTAGTGTTAATAAAATAACTAATAAAATATTTCCATACGAAATATTAATATAGAAATTAATATAAAATTTTGATATTTATATATATTATATTATTTATATAATATATCATTCCCCTACCTACATATATATATATTTATCTTCTTACTCTCTTTAACTTAAAGCTGTATACCTTTCCAAAAATTGTTATTCTATGCACTAATATTGCTAGCACAATTAACGTTTAAATTAAACTCCAATAATAGAAGAGAAAATTATATTATCTATCTTTATAACTTTTTTTTTCCCCAGTGTCGGTTTTTTGTAACTTTAATATATATAATCATATAATATATTACATATATATTATTATATATATATAATATTATATACTGTATATATAACAAACTAAGATATTAATTATGATATATAATATATATTATATAATTTATATAATATATATATATATTAATATTATATATATTATTATATATATATATATATATATATTATCATTTATATCTATATATATATATAATATATATATATAATATTAATATATATATATATATAGATCGTGAGTGTTGTGTGTGTTTAGAGTGGTGATTGCGGTATGCTGATGTGGTGTGGTATATATGTAGTATATATTTGGGTGTTATGAGGTGGTACCAAGCAGAATACGTAGTCTAGTCTTAGGTGATGTTGCTCATGTTTTGAGCGTGGTTCAGGTCAGATTCAGAGATTAGGAGCTCTCTAACTATATCCGTTGTATATCTTGAAAACTTACAAGAGTATTAGAATGAATCAGAGATCATATAACCTCTCCCTTGTTATTAGGCTCTTGAACAACTGTAAGTGTTGTTTAACATTATAATAAATAATCTTCTTATTTTAGAGCACATAACACAAATTTAAGAGTAGTGCACGGAAAATGGTAGATTTTAAATATATTTCTTATAAGAAGTTGATAACGTTAGAATAAACCATATACTATTGTTTGGGAGGTATTATTAGGACGTTACAAACAAGCATGTAGTTCGAATAGTAGTCCTGCATTGTAGCAATTGTAGAGTCAGAGTCCATCTCATATTACTATACGGTTGGTATTCCGACGTAAACTCTCTCGTTTAGAAAGATTCTCTTTCACTGAGTATATTAATAATGAATGAAAGTATTTTAACCGCCAATAACCTCGCAACTATACACTGTAAATTTAAAAGTTGTAATTTTTAACAATATAGTAAAAATTATATATGTTGATTAAACTTGTTTCTCACTTATATCATTACTATAACCTATTTCTACGTAATTCTGACTGCTGTAAGGCGAAAATCTATTTATAACTATGTCGAGTGGGATATTTATATTTGAGGAAAGAGGTCAGCTATACTTAACTGCTATTATATGAAATATATTTGAGAGGTACTAGTATATATATACTATTAACCTTATATTTATTTGAAATGATGTAAATATTAATGAATTACATCTATATCACCCTTCATACTCAAAAATAATGAAAGATAAGAGTAGCTATTTCTGAGAGATAAAGGTAAATTTATATATTATGTATATAATTAATTTATAATTATTAATTTTTCAATTAAACATTAATTATATCAAAATATAATAATATTTTATTTGTTAAAGCGATTTCATTCTTCTTTCATATTAAATTAACCTTTGTTGAAGTGCCCATTATTAGTGAAGAGTGCGGAGGTGCGGACGTGCGGACGTGTGACTTGCGATAGCGGAGGTTTGATGGTCAGAAATAGGGTGCCGGTATGATAGTGATAAGGCGACTTAAGCAGGACTACATTTCTATCTCGAGGTGTACGTATGAGAGTGCGTATCTTATGAGAGACTTAATATATCACCCTATAAATGTAAGGCGGGGTGCCTATATAATAACATCATTATGATATATATTTATATTATATATATATATATAATATATATATAATATATATATTTATTATTATTTATATTAATTACTATTATATAATAATATATTATAATATATTAGGTTATCTTACCTTTCGGAAAGTCTAAGGCATGTATAAATAGAAAATACTTTTAATCATATTGATTTCCAGAAAAAATACTTTTTATTAATCATGAGTAGACAATTTTTACCTAATGATCAACAGCAATCTAAAATATTATACATTAAAATAAAATAAATGCTTTTTATTTAAATAGATCACTTGATAAATCTGGTTAAAAATCTGAAAATATTATCATATACCCGTCCTTTTCAACCGATGTGTTTTATGCCCGACGTGGTACTACGGACCTTGATCCGTATCGCTGTGAAAGTTTTGCCTAGACAAATGTTGTTCTGGAGTAGTTTCCGATATCTCTTTTTATAAAACAGGCACAAAAGCCACCCAAGGGTCCAATTACAAGTTAACGTTAGCATTATGACACGTCGGGGATTCCACGGCCCGATACTCCGGGGACGTCGATCGGTTGAACTCTTCGTGTCCCTCAATTATCCCTCGTGCTACGCATCAGTCTTCGGTCCCCCTTTTCTCCATAAATATTATTATCGTCGGCTCGAACCCCTTAAGAAGTATAATAATACTATATAAAAGAAATAATAAGTATTTTTTCATCAAATTTCATATATTTAATATTAAATCGCGACATTTGGCAACCTTTCCTCTCGAGACTGGAGCTTTCAAGTTCTTTCAAGTCAATCAAGCCTGCACTTTTTACTAATAATATAATATATTTTAAAGTTAATTAATTAATATTAGAATAAATTAATTTTTTTTTTTAATTTCTGGCAGTTTCATTAAATATTTATGGAGTTGAATACAAATGATATTTATATCGGGTAATATAATTTATAGTTTTTATCTGATACATGCAACTCTTAACCTCTTCGAGATGTTGATATGAGAGCTAAAATAATATTATATATTTACAATATAATTTCTTTGGGCTTTATCACACCTATCAGCTAATTATAATAAGCGCGTACATTCCTCACCTTAAGGACTGATAAAACTATTATTATCGACGTTGTAAAATAATATATCGCATATATATATAACTTTATAACTACTTCTACTATAGTTACAATTAATTCCAAATTATTTAATATTATTGTAAATACTGCAATAATGTATTTATAACACTATTAAGTATATATCAATTACTCTAAAGTAACATTAGTTTGCAAGGTTTAGTCACTATCACTTACACTATAGTATGTATTTTGAAATAAATGAAAATATATTAACGAAAGTAAATATTCGCTATTGTTTTTAAAAAATTTATATTATATTTTTTATATATTATTAGCTCATTAATACACATTTATACTCACATATTACACCGAATGCACGTAAAAGGTATTTTTTATCCTTTGGCACATGCGAATTCACATAAAATAATCGTATATTTATTAATTAAATAATTCAAACTAACTTTATAAAATTATATATAGATATATATCTGAATATATATATTATTTATAATCAAACTTCGTATATATATAACAAGTTTTGTTGTGTATACACCTGTCATCTAAAATTTTGTATGGACTTAATAATACGATTAATATTATACTTATGAGTATATTAATACTCATGACTATACTATCGAGAATCATAATATAATATTATATATAATATATTAAATTAAATAATAATAATATAATAATAATAACGAATAATATCGCTCATTAAAATTTAAAAATAAGGAAAAGAAAATAGTTTTTGTAATAATCAATAAATAATATAATAATAATATAATCATCATAGCGGCTCATATTATTTTTGCTTTCAATAGCCTAGCGCTTAGTATATAATATTATGAGAGTAGTATGCTTTGTGAATCATTGTGCCAACAGCTACAAGCTGAAAAGACTAGATTTTTTATTTTGTACGATTCTGTAAGTATAAGTTTCGCGGTTATTGACTCAGTCGGAGAATCTTGGTCAACCATAAAGTATCACACTATCTTATAACTGACTCAGTCGGAGAATCTTGGTCAACCATAAAGCATCACGCTATCTTTATCTTATAACTCACTCATATTTATTTATGTTTTATCTTGTTAAAATTGATTTAATCAAAGTACATAATTAGATCCTAACTTATTATTAATTCAGAGTATTTCCTTATACTGAATAGGTCAAGTGTATTAAATTTATTTTTTAACCAGGTATACGATCCTGGAAGGCACCCAAATGTCTTTGTTTTATATTGTTATAATCTGTATATTACCATAACATGATAAACTTATATATAATTACCCCCTGAAAAAAGCTTTAACTTACGTATATACTATAATATTATACATTAATGTAATCCTCATAGATGTTAAATACGTCGGGCATCAAGTGAGATATATACATGATGGAGTTGTAAGTGGGGGGGGGTGAGTTATGAATTCTGTGATGGTAATCGATGACAAAGATGTAAAGGGAAAAGAATAAATGTGCCGATTTACAGCCAACTAACGAACATAATCTTAATCTCCCTATATCAAAGCCATCTATAATTGCAACATTCGCTCTGTCTTCCAAAATTCCACCACAGAAAATCAGTAAAAACCCCCCATCCCTTATCCCACTTTCCCTGCCTGAAGTATGTTATTCTTTCACGACCTGAAATCGCTACTACTCGTTGACAACTTGGGTGAGAGGTGGATCATCGGCCGGCCAAATTAATTTCTAATAAATATAATAATTAATTAAATTTCAAATTTCCATTCACAAGAATGGTCGTCAGATCTACTTCTAAATTACGATAAAATATTTTCAATATCGCACAATTTAAAGAAAATCAAATTTAATACTCAAATTAATCACAGTTTCATACATATAAGATGACTTTTCCTCTCCAGTATCCCCCAAAATAAAAGAATTAAATGTATTGTAAGAAAAAAAATTATGAAAAAGTGATATTTCTTCTAAACATATTAGTATATATGATACGCACTGATCCATCTAAAATCAGATAACTAAAGCATTTAATTTTTTATAGAATACATAACATTATTCAAAATTTTGAATGTTTAATTAATAATAATTATGTTCGGTTTTTAATCCAGTGAGAGAGAGAGTATGAGTTATTTATTTAAATTATATATTATAGCGCTTCTTGGAGTTGAATAGGAGTTCAAATTAATAATACATTTAGTTTGTTGATCAAACTTGTAAAACTAAATGTTAAGATAACTAACATAAAAATGAGATTGTCAATAAATATATAGCACCGTCTTTGAAGAAAATCAAGAATATAAAAAGATGGATTAAGATAAAACATATTAAAGTTGGCTGTCATAACGTTTAAATACCCAATATGAAAAAAATAAATAAATTACAAATAAACTTAGAACATTATTCCACCCACATTAATTATTAAGTAATCACTATATACATTATCAATGTATTTAGATCAAGAATAAAAATATATTAGAATATACTCTAGTGCAGTTTTTATTACTGTTATTGTTATTACTATATAATTATATATTATGTTCTATATAGTTCTTGTAATATGATATAAGAAGACAAGCAGTACCTAGATATATGATAATTAAAAACTTTATATAATATATATATATTATTAATATATATATATATATTATATTACACTATATATATTACTATATTTATAATATATATATAATTAATTATATATATATAACTTACATATATATATATATATAATTAAATTTATATATCTTCTATAATATATTATTCTAATATATATTATATTAATATATATTATAGTATATATTATTACTAATAATATTATATATTAAAATATAAAATAATAAATATATTAATATATTATATATATTATTTAAATATATATTATTATTATATATATATACTGATTAATAATATGTACTACATAATAATATATAAATTATAATTATATATATATTATATATATTATTCTATTATTTTTAATATATATATTATACTATATAGTAGCTATACTCCTTGTTAATGTTTCTAAAAAGACTCCGTCAGTTTAGATCTTGTTTTGTATTTAGGGTGGTTTTTGTTTCTTATATGAGTTTCTACGTACATATTTATAATATTTATAATGAGTTTCCTTTAAGCCGTAAAAACACGAACTCCAATTTTAAAACAGTGGAGAATTGAGCGGACATGGATCAATAAAATAATACAATAGATCCCTTATTAACGTTTACTGTACTCTCCTGCACCAGTTTTTAACTTTTTGTTTTTTATTTTTTTTAGAGCTAAAGGAATATCAAGTCTGGATGTTACACCATTCGTCCTGCCTACACAGCCGTGAGGAGCGACGCGCATCTTTGTCGAGGGTTGCTTACTATCAAGGACCTTACCCTGGGAAGTGTAATCAGACAGGTACGGAAATTCTACAATTTCTCCTTACCCTCACTCCTGACCTCGGTGAACAGCAGAGTTCCAACAGGTGTAACCACTTCGCAGGCTCTTTGATATTTTTGGGTGTTCGCAGTGGGTTTCTTTCACACCCATGTCCGGCTCGCGTTTAAAGAACTCCTTCCGTGGTAGGATAATCGTACCGAGCCCATCGGTGCGACTCCGATTCGGGCTCGCCTACGCCGCGTTTTTTATGTTAATGTTTTCTTTATGTTTTTTTTTTGTGTTGTTTTTAATTTTATCTTATTGTAAGTATCCAGAGTAATAGTTCTTTTTTTTTACAAGTGTTGTTAATAGAAGCTGTTTCTCTCAAGCTTGATTCCAAGTTATGTAATGTTTTGTGTATTTTTCCTGTGTGTAAATTGTTTGATTAGTACTGAGTACTATATTTTGTTCATTGGTATGATATATATAGAGAGAGAGAAATATCTTTTTTTTGTGTTGTGTTTTGTGGCTTGTAGTTGGCATTTTGTTTGTAATGTCAAGGACTTTCATAATAGCTGTATTTCGATATTAAATAAGTATATATTGGTCTGTTCGTGGCTGTAATATAGTGATAGTATCTTTTCGAGATACTTATTATCATAGTTTAGTAAATAATTTTAAATCGAAGTTTTAAAAGAAGCTGATGAATGGTTAATTACATATGATATTATATTGCGAATGTTTTCTAAAGTATTTACCTTAAAACTCAAATCGGTCGCTAGTTGAGGTTTTGCACACAGCAAGTTTACTTAAGAAAGGATGAGGTGAGTAGTTTTATATGATAAGGTTAGGTAGTTTTGAAAAAGGTGGTTGAGTAATTGGTAAAAGAATATTTATTAACCAGAGATATAATTGTACATAATACTTGTGGGACTGGGAGTCATTAAAACAATAAAAAAGCAATGTGAAACGTGTTTTAACTGATTATGGTATATATGTTTAATTGTACATAAATATAGTGTATTTTCTTGCCCTTTAACGCAGTCATTTTTTGCAATGTATTAATACTATGTGGGAAAGTATAACCTATCTTTACACTTACCTTTGTCTTATAATATATATTGCATCCATTACCAAATCCCGGATGGATATTATTTCATCATAAGAAATCCTGTATAAAATTAATATTATCGTTTTATAGTAAATATGAATACGTAAATAATAATAAGATGGTTTTAATTTATAATCTAAATTGGAGTGGAATATAAATTTTCCAAATGAGACGATTAAAATATCATAATTAATCATCACTTGTACGTCAGGTTATCACAATTAAAATTGAGAGGTTAATTAAATAAACATATTCTAGGATTCTCTTTTTTTTTTTATAAAAAAATGTATAAGTAGATTTTTTTTTAAATGGTGAGTCAGTGAAAGGGTCACTTAGATCCTCACAGTTCTAAGGTGTTCATTAGATATAATTATTATTTTTAGAAGTGAAAATCTTTAATAAGAGCAAGTTGAGAAAGGAGACAGATATATATATATTGGATAAAAGAGGGAAGGATCAATTAATGCGAGAGAAATATAATTAATGTGAGAGAAGGAGGGTTAACGTAAGAGAGAAGGACAACCAAGAATGTTAAAAGGACATTTAAGTAATAGAATTTTAAAGAACAACAATTTTGACATTTAATTGTATGCCTAATATTATATATCTATATAATACAATTATTTATTATGGGAAAATGTCTTCGTCATTAATGATTCACATAATTATACCTGAAAGAAACTGTTAATAATGTAAATTACCTATGTTAAAGTGTAACTCTTTTACTAATATGTACAATATATATACAAATATCATTCTTAATTATCTAATCTATTTAATATATATACCTGTATAGAAGTAATTTCGTTCTATATGTTACTTAGAACCATATACTTTTATATTAGCTGTCATTACTTATATAGAGAAATATCATATGGATAGCTAATTTTAGTGAAAGTTGATGGAAACTATTATAAAATTTTATTAAAATATAAATTATTATATATATATTCACGAGAAGAACAACCGCTTAATAAATAACGCCCAAAGTGTGCTGTATTACTTTAAAAAAGGATTAAATAACCTTATTTTAGAAACCGAGGGAGCAAAGCTGGGGTAGTTACATAGTTCAAAATATGTTTACGATCGATTGATATCACTCAAATAATTTTTACACTGAATATTATATAAGGTGATTATGATCAAATTGGCTTATATTCTTATTTTACTCTATAAATTGTAAAATAGTAGTATATAATATATAATCATTAATAAAAAATAAATATGTACTGAATAGTTTATTTTAAATTATTATCTATAGTATAAAATTGTCTTTCTATGTAAAGAGTAATCAAATGTACTCTTTTATATTATTTGAAACATATATATATCTAACTCAGTTCCTCACAATATACACACCACCACATACTCACATACAACACCAACAACTACATATAAACTATATATATATATATATATATATATATAAACACACTACATAAATACAAATCCCTAACCTATAATATATATAACATATATCTCTCTATCTTATATATTATATATATATTATTATATATTACATCATATATATTCTATATAATATTTTCATCTATATCTATATCTATTTCTACTATATTTCTATATATCTCTATAATATATAATCTATAGTATAGTATAATTGTGTGTGTGGGGGAGGGGGGGTGTGTGATTGTGTCTGTGTTGTATATAGTGTTAGATATGATATTGATGAGTCCTGTTATGCCTCACTTATGGATATAACCTAGGTTAAGTACAACTACCCCTATAAGTTACTGTAAATCTTCTCTATATATAATAATATTATTAATATTTCTATTCTATATATTTATATCTCTTATATAATATCTATAATATATATTATCATTAATATTCTATTATATATAATATATTAATATATAATCTTATTCTTAATATATATATAATATCTCTTAACTTAATATTTCCTATTTTTCTCTCTCTATCCTTCTCTCTATCTCTCTCTCTTAGTTAATAAAATCATTTCTTATTAAAAATTATTCTTAAACATTTTAAATATATTAAGTATTATATTTTTTAAAATCTTTATATAAAATTAAATAATAAATAAAGTTCAGGTCTTTGTAAACAAATGATTCACTTTGGTTACAGGGATGGCATTTTTTATGATTTTTTTATTCTTACTTGTTATTACTCCTATGATACTTAGTAGTTCTGATCCTACACAAATAATATTTTACAAGTTGAGAAGTTATTCTACGGACATAGCATTCAACAATTAGTCGAGTAAACTTTTAACAATCAATTCATTTTTGGTGAGACACAATCACTTTATATTAGTTTGAGGGACGATCTGATTCTTTTAATAATGAATATAATCTGTCGAGACAATTAAGTATACATACATTACAGAACTAAATACATACATATTGACTCTGCGTAATTATACGGTATTGATCTTACATAAATTATCTAAAAATAAAAAAAAAAATAAAAAAAAAAAATTTAATATTATTCATAATTAAAAATTCTAAAACTATTTCCTTCGCAAAAAAACAATGTACATATTATATCAGTAAAATTTATAATAAACATTCTTATAACTAAATATGACAAAAATATATATATTAATTGTAAATAAATAATATATATAAATAAAATTTAAAAAATTTGAAGGTAGGGTATTCAGCGTGCCGCGGGTAGGTAAAGAGGTAGGGGTACGTTTTTATCCTAATATATCATACCGTCGGAGGAGAGGACGGACGGAATCCTCGCAGCTATACTACTAATATTAAACCCAAAGAGCAGGATGAGTTCTAGAGGTATAACCAATCCACGGCAGGGGGCTAAAGTCTACTGTCGATATCCCCCTGGTAGGCCGCGAAAAGCCCCGTCTGTACTCTTTGTCAGGTTTACCTTTGGTGTACTTCTTTAAAGTTAAAGAAGACAACCAATTAAAAAGTTCGGATGCCGTAAAAACAGTAACTGTATCTATATATTTTTTATCATTCCGTTACCATAGGCATATTCTTGTTAGTAATATAGTATAGCTAATTTAATATTATAAAAAAAAACATAATAATTCACCACTGACTTAGTTGTAAAACGAAAAAGGGTCCTATTATATATATATTATAATATATTTATATATATTATATATTATAGTATATATTTACTATTTATATTTATTATAAATATATATTATATATATATATATTATATATATTTATTATATATATTATATTATAATTATATATTTATATTATAATTATATAATATATAATATATATATATAATATATATATATTATATAATATTATATAACATTAATCAAGTATAGCCTTTCTATATTTAATAATCAAAGGAGTACTTTTATTATATTTATTTTTTTAGTTTTCTTTTTTATATAATATAAATTGCTACTATATAATTAGTAAATCAAACAAATGCTTTCAAGTAGGTAACGATATGTAATTACACACATTATATTAGAGTAATGATAACGTTTATACTAGTGAAATGCTAGAATACCAAACAAATCTAAAAATTACTAAAATAAATTCAAGAATCAATATTCTGTACCGAAATTGACTTATTAATCCATTAATTAATCCAATAAATTCAAGAATCAGTATTTAGTACTGAAGTTAGCTTACAAATATTTTAAATTAGTCCCGTATTAATTCAAAAAATTCAAGAATCAATATTCAGTACTATTCAGTACTGAAGTTAATACATCAGTATCACTAATTTATCCAATATTTAATTCAGTAGATTTTAAATCGGTGTTCAGTCTTGAATTTGGCTTACCAGTGTATCAGATAATCCAGAAGCAAATCCAATAGACTCAAGAACAAGAATTCAGTAAAGTACTGATGTTGACTTGCAAGTAATCCAAATTAATTGCACAATTAATACAATAGATTCAAGAACCAGATTTCAGTACTGAAATTGGCCAGTCATAATTAAATGTATAGGTAGGATCAATTTGAATTCAAAGCTTAGAGAACAGAAATTTTATGTTATAAACCTTTTGACAACTTGTGGTGTTGCCAAAAATAAGTTGAGACACAAAAATATGAAATAATTTAAAAGTTAAGTTAATTGATATTTCAATAATTTTAAAAAACACAGGATAAAATTCCATAAAACATGCCAGCCCTTTAAGCACAACAACAGCTTTTGACATAAAATTGAATTTTCCATTAAAATCTTTAAGAAAGAAATACAAAAAAAATCAACAAACATATATTCATGAACCCATCATGCTCTACTGCTTTAATTAAGCCATATTTTGACGCGTAGAAGTAAATAACAAAAATAATTAATAATTAAATATAATTCACAATAGTTTTAATATTATTTATTATTTTTCATAAATATTTACAATATTTATTATAACGAAAAGAATTTTAAATTGCTGACTAAACAAGTTGAAATTAAGTATTTTACGCAAAAAATATATTATATGAATAAAATTATCGCTAATCATATAGGCTGATTGAATCTTATTAGCCGAGTAAAATAAAATTCGGTAAATAAAAATATCACTCATTCAAAAGTAAACTAGTATATTAGTCCTAGTAATTTATATGACTATGAATAAGATATATATATCTACTATTCGCCTGGATTCGCGGGGTGTAGTATAGTTACTGTATATTGTATATAGTATAAGATATAGGGGCTCTATATTATATCAATCAGATATATAAATGTATATATACCTTATATATATAGGCTTTCGCTATAGTATATATTTTAAATATTGAGTAGTATGTTAATAGATAGGTAATAGTATAGTTATATATACTTGATTATGGTAGGTGATATATAGTATAATATATATAAAGTCTAAAACTTATAGGTGTTATTAGTATATTATGTTTTATATATATTAGTTAATACCGTAAGATAGTTAAGTCTATACATGTTAATATATATTATATGTTCTATATATAGTCGTTAGTATAGAATATTATATGATATACCAGTAATTATATATTATTATACATTATATATTAGGGTAATATATTCATATTTATATTCGGTGAGGATAGGGCTATCACGTCTTATTATAATATTTTATATATGATATTTAGATATAATATATATGTATTTATGTAAATATGTATGTATATATTATAATTGAAGTATAGATAGTGCTTATATATATTATAGTATGATATCAACCACAATTTATATAATGATATTGATATATAAATATATAATAGTTTTCTAGTGTAATATATATATATATATTATATATGAATATACTAGTATTAATATAATAATTTTTAGTATATTAGTATTATATATTAATATTACTAATTATATAATAAAATTATATATATTTATATTTTATTTATATATACGTATATGTATATGTATTCTATATTAATATTATTCATATATTGCTATTAATATTTATAAATAATACTAGTATATTTTACCTATTTTCCTACATAAGGTATCATGTACACTAGTCTAGAGTACTGTAGTCATTATCTAATATTATTATAGAGTACTGAGTTATATTATATTTCTATGATCATCATATTTAAATTATACTATTATAGGGTTACAGTATATTATAAATGTATACTCTTAATATAGTATACGATATAGTATAATATCGTAATATGAAGTATATTGGCCTGGGGTATTATAGATATATTTATAATATTCAATATAACTTAAATGTGTTAGTTAAAGATAAATTTAGGAAGCTCAAATATATATATTAGGTATAATAATTCGCGTACTATATGTATATAGTGAAATATACTATATACTATATATCTTTTAGTAGATTATGTAATAAAATAAAGAAATTAGCTATATACGTATAATTTTATATATTAATATATAGATTATACACTCGATATACGACGGCCGGTGTAATACTATAGTTAGTATAAGCCTATCTACCCGCCGGTATAGGACTATACTAGATAGTAGTGATTGAGCTATCTGGGTTTTGGGGATATATATTTTTAATATATTTATTATATTTTTATTAGTCTAGATATAGTATCGTGTACCTAGTAGACTATATTTTGACTACTTATACGAATCTTAATACTATTAGTGAGTATATGTAATATACCGTACGGTTGGGCCGGGGGGTTTTTATACATGATTATTATAATTAGTAATATTATGTAGTATATACTATAGGTAGTGACTATGTTATATTTGTATAGGGTGCTGAGGCTGCTCATAAGTATTACTTATTAGCTTAATATACCATACTATATATAATAGTACGTATTTTATTTTACTACTTATCTTAGGCTAGACTGCTACAGTATTTATACCTTATTCTTATTATATTATTTACGGTATATTATAATGGTATAATGACTATTTAGGGGGAGTATATTATATTCCGTGATACGTAATAGGGGTATATTTATCGTACGTAATATACGCTATAATATTTAGTTATATTTTCATGCAAATATAATAGTAAATTGTTAATAGTCTAGATAAGTAACAAATATTTATGTTGGCTTTGGAAAATTCTGTGTAGCCTATATATATATTATATACTACGTTATATCCTATACTTCTTGCGTGTCGGAATTTGTTGCGGAAGGATGTTAAGATATAGAAATATTTAGATACATAGTAATTTTATATACTTATCCCTTACTATATAGTAACATATAGTAGTATATTTTTATCATGAGAGACAGCGTAGTATATTATGGGCTATATTCCGATTATCTATACTTATTCATAGCTATATTTGAGGCCGGTAATATGTAATCTTGCCGACGTATAGAGGCTAACGTGGTATTAACTAAATTTTTCTATCTTGATTTAACTTATTAGTGATTATATTATATCATTATTATACTCTATTATATTATTATTTCTGATTATTATTTATATGTGAAATAATAATAATCGAGTATATTATTATAACTTAATTATTATTAATTAATAACTTATTATATTATTATTCAGATTATCTTAGATATAATAAAGTTTGAGAATTAAGAATATTATTATTATTAGTAATTCCATTGAGTAATAATTAATATGCAGTTAGACTTGAATGGTAAATTATTTTTCAATATGTATTAAAATTATTATTATTTGACTATTATTAGAGACTATTATTATTATTTTTATTTTTAGTATACTTAGTGTTAACATTTTTATTATTATGAATTTCATTATTATTGTCATGTATTACTATTGCTTGATTTTTTCTTTTTTTTGGTTTAGTACTTAGTAGTATTATATCGATTAAGATAAGATTATACTTACTCATTTCTATACTTTTATGATTGTAACATTCAGGCATATGATTAGATCAAATACGTAGATGAATTATTTGATAACTATTAGGATTGAGTTCGATTATATAAAAATTATGCTTAGATTATTTATTCACTCATGTATTATTATTAAATTATTAATTATTGAATTTAGTAGGTATTTATTATAAAAAACAAAGGTTAATAATAAATGTTATATTTATTAATCTAGCAGTTTCAATTCAGTGTAACTATGACTCATCTTTTGATACAAGAGACCTGCTTTCTAGCGAAGGGTTTCGGAGGAAGGGAAAGGAATAAGGAGTTTATTACCGATCTTAAGATCACTGCAGAGATATCTCTCAGTAAATCTCTATGGAGTTATAAGGGAAGTACGTAATATATTATACTATTATACATGATAACGCGCTACCGTAATACAGGCAGATAATATATAGTCTATTATAGTATGACAGTAACTGAGTTTATAAAGAGTAATAACTTAATATTAGGTATCAGAGTCCGAACTTTGGGTAAAATCTCGTGCGTTGTTGCCTGATAGAAAAATTCCTCGCTGTTATAATTATGACCCTGAGTTATCAACGGTGGGAAATATATTAAATAGGAGTGTTTAATATTCTAGATGCGTACTAGAAGTATACTTAAATTATATTCTCTCAGTATAAGAGTAATCCGGATTATGGGAGCGAGATATTTTATTCAGTGGTCTACTAAGCGCTGAACTAAGTAAGCGATCATTATCTAGGATATAAGTTATAGTATTACCCATACGATAGTGTAGATAGAGTATTGAAGTCCTCCTACGTAGTTCATATTAGTGTATCGGATCGAAATTATGAAGAATTTTGACTCTAGAGTTCAGTAGCTATTTTGTATTTAGATTTATCTTATAGGAAACGCACTTAATCATAATTGGAACTTAATGATAGGAAATAATATTAAATGAGATATTATATGAGTGTTTTTCGATCATTCGATATAAATAATTATAATATATCATATAATATAGACGATTCGACTGAGTTATATATAGCTCGCGTAATATAGCTCCACTGATTCGTTAACATAGATAGTCCGGGTGAAAGAGATAGATAGGAGTTTTAATAGCTTATGCGTATACCTAGTAAGATTATTAACGTTATAAAACCATGGATTCGGGTAAGCTAATTTCATCGGCCGTCAGCATTAGAGATCACACTAAGATATGGTAGCGATATAATGATATTGCTATTAACCGCAACGGGTAAGAATATCATAAATTATTCACCGTATTGCTACTGTGCTACAATTCCCATAGTCTTCTCTTTAATAAAAATAGTGATCCAATGAATCACTATTTGGAAATATTTAGAGCTATGCGTTATAGTTATATGATGCTATTTGACTAGAAAATTTACATACCTTATTATACCTGAATACCCTTGAGTTCAGTGCGGGAAAATAGCATAGTATGGGAGTATATATAATATGTAGTAAGGTTACTAGCTTATGGCGTATTACGATAGATTATTTCACCTAGTATAGATAAGCGCCGTATATGAGTATACTTATATGGGTGAGAGGGATAAATTATTTTGTATATACTCGTTAAAATCTTCTTATATGTCTTGCTTTCTTTCACTCGAACTTCTACAATTATGACAACCACAATATAAGATAACTCGAAAACCACACATAGGAGCAAAGATATGCGTTGTTTGTATGATTTGCCTTTTTATACACAGAATTGGTGTTGTCGCACTCACTAAAGGATTTTCTCTAGAGAGTATAACGTGATTGAGGGAAAGAATTGATTAAAATATCGAGAATTAGTGTCTCATAGCAGTGCTAGAACATTTTTATTATTCATTAGATCGTTTAAGAGAACGGATATTTGCACAATCATGATAGATCAATTGTCAATAAGTTTGCAACAAAAACAATTATTAAATTACTATTACAAGAATTAAAATACTTTGCTCCTTGCAATTTCTCATAAAATTCGAGAATAAGCCGATTTTCTGGAAATATCAATCTTCGGTAAAGGTCGAATATTTGACTTTTGCTCTTCATCATATGATAACATAATATGAACTAGGCTCATTATTCTCCTCTCATCTGATGATTGACTGATATGAACGAAGGTAAATTCTTCTCTGGTTTGTACCGAGTTTAATCGGATTATCATGGAGTATAATTTTTCTTAATTAGTTCGAGAGAGTCATTGAGCTGATCACGATGATTATTTTATTATCATGATTATTGAAAAACAAATTATGAGTATATTATATTATTATTACTATGATGATTAAATGTAGTTACTAATTTATTATATTCATTATGATTGTATCTTATGAACTGACTTCCTATTATTATTATTCTTATTAGTTATTATTAAATGTATAAGTACGAAGTATTAGTTTAGTTCTTTTATGCTATATATAATAGGTATATATGATAGTAATATATATTAATATTGACCTACCTCACAAGTTACATAATCGATAAGTTTGGAATTAAAATCTTCTGAGTACGTCATGTTGTTATGCTTATTAGAGAATTATCTCTATGTATTAATTACTTATATCCTAGATAAGTATCCGGTATGATACGTAGTAGAATTAGTAAATAATAGGTAGAGTATTATTATGCTTGTATAGTACGTAGGAATTTCTACGATCTAGTAGTAAAGATATACCGGATGGTTATGTAGAGGTACTATTTCTCGCGATAATAGGTCATCGACATAGGAGTAATACATTAGAAGCTGATACCCAACGGAGAGTGTTCCACGGTCCGGTTTGGTATTTCGTAAATATGTAAAAAAATATTAACTGCTTAATTGCTTTATAGGCTGATTTTCATATAAATAGATTATTGTAAAAGGTATTCATAGTGTTAAGTCATGATGACAGTACTCCCATGAGCTCAAACTAAGAACTGGTCCGACACTAGGCGCCTGTGAAACAAATCAACACCATATGTGGGAATACTAGTAACTACCGACAGACTTATTTCACGTCAAGAGGAGCAATTTGAATGATAAAAGATCATATTCTAGCTCAGAATATATTTCTAAGACTCTTGTCTAGTAATGTATTACCGTAATATAGTATAGTAAAGGATCAATAGAGGTTCTGACCTGCGATGTATATTATATACGTGAATACTTAGAGACTATATTAATAAGTAGTAATATAGGCTAATATATTCTAGTATCCTAGCTAGCTTCGAACAAGGGCGTAATCAATATATGGTAGTATATATATACGCAGGGTATATTGATTCTTATTTAATTTTACCTTCAGTTTATATATATAATACCTATATAGACTTATTGGTAATAAAATTTCGCTATAGCGTTAGTTATTAGCTGAAGATTTACTACTAACTCTTTATTCCTATAGACCTGAAGTACCGGGGAGGAAAAGGTAGGTTACGTGTATCTATGTAGCTCGAGATTTCCGTTAGTAAAGAGCTAGGAAAGTAGGGATATAATATGGAGCATTTATACTATCGAAGCTATAGCTCGACAAGTAGTAGTGCGTTACATAATATATAGTAAGATATAAGCCGCTACCACGGAAGTAAATAGTTTGCCCAGGTTATGAGTGTATTATAGGGATTCGTAAATTATGAAAAAAAATATATGCTAAAGTATCTCTAATGTGTGCAGTGAATTCCTCGAGAATACGCATAGTACAATAATATATATGTGAGGACTTAGGGAAAATAATACAATTTTATGATTACGACTTTGATGCAATCAATAAAAAATGATGTACTACTATAATGACTATTATATATATATGTAAATATGTAGATTCATTACTTCTATATCTACTACATAATTATTCTACGGCGGGAAGTATAAATAATAGAGAGTTATCGTACTGCGTCTAGGAAGAATAATATCATATAACGGAATATAACCTGTTCGGGTAAATAGGTACAAATGTTATCTTACGCTCGTATAAGGTCGTATATATCATATAATATAATATGGACGATATCATATGGCGACCCACGGTTAAAAGGAAATTATATCTACCCTAATTTCTAGTCTAAAATAAATCCTACTAGATTTGGCTAAATATTAATATCATTTATGTATTAGCGCGTAGTGTTATAGTATATATGACCTGGATCACTCTTCGTACTACTATGAGTCCTATTATTATATAAGTCGGGTATATAATTAGAAAGGAGGTTTCAGCATGAGACAGTAAGATTATATATACTAGTTATAGAAAAGATTTCTAATTACGTTGGATGATGGCTCCTATCAGACTCGTATCCGCGCTATATCTAGAATAAAATCAATGTGCTCGAGAATGAAAATAAATAATACTAGAGGAATCGAGCCTAATAATGACTGCAAGCTTCAATATCAAGTGTGATGAAAATAGCAATGAAGAATCGAACAAGCGAATTATTTGACACAACACCACGTTACAAAGGAATAAACGTAATAATCAAGATATATAATAATCCGACTTATTATATATATATGGTACAATAATATATCTGATAAGCTAGTATGATTGCCCGAAGATTCAGACATATCATCTCGTTTGTATCGGTAATATACGTAATTAAGTCCGGCGTGGGGTCTGTGGAAATGAGAGAGAGTTATTATACCAGCTAGGCGAGAATTTCGTGATATAAAAAATAGAGCTTAATTAATATATGGATTATATGTTATGTAGGAAAGGAATATGATTATTTATCCGTAGCCTTATGCGCTCGACTATAGGAGACTAATTCATAAATGGCTCGCACGGTAAGAGTAATTTAGTATTACCCTCTCTAGTATTACTATAAATATATAATTAAGGTGAACTTTGTAGTAAAATTCTCGCGCGTATATTATATATTACTGCTATAACTGAGAAATATTACTCCTTACTCATTTCCAGACCTATATGATTGAGTATTACCTAGGGGTATTAAGCGAAGATATGATATAGTTATTTGTAGTATATATATGCGGAGATTGATTTTTATTATATATACTACGTATACTTATATTAGTGAAAAACCTGTATGGATTATATATTGAGGGTATGATGCTTCTGGCCGGATCGGACGAAGGCGATCATATGATGGCCGCCCGAGGTATATTAATACGAAATACCCCCATCAGTCTACAAAATTTCCGCTTTGGAAAATCGTCGAGCGATCGTTAGTATGCTACGAAAGAGCTATCTTCTTTTTATGGGCTATATAATAGTGCTACGATATAGTAGGGTATTAGGGACTGTAGGACGGAGAGGATGTATATTCTTTTAGGATCATAGTATACGCAGTATAGTAATCTTTACCCTAATATGTGGATAAATACGACTTGTAAATTTAGGGAAAGGTATATTATTTCTATATAGCTGATACTATCAGATACCATATGCGTATTATATCTTGGCGCCATACACTATATGGTATAGTATAAATATTATAATATAACCCCTAGTCTAAAAATATTACCGACTGATATATATTGTAATTATAACTGCACTGGTATTAATATATAGTATTAGTACTAGGTACGAAATTATTACTATATCTTCTTGGCCGACCTGTATATAAAGTATATAAATGTCACCTCGGGAAAATATAAGTAGAAGGTAAGTATTTCGATACTAGTATGGCGCGAAGATTATAATCTCTACTTAATGGTGAATATACTGTAGATTTGTGGAAGGGTTAATTCTCGGCTCGCGTCTACATGAACCTTAAAGAGTAGGTCGTATATATCTATAGATAGGGTAGCCGAGCACCATTAGTATATGATTCTAGAATAATTATTAGTCACTATTTACGTCGAATATAGAGTTGCGTGAATTATATTATATTGATATAATAATATATTTTATATAGGTTCGGTTACGGTCTCGAGATCATATAGGGTGGCTATCAACTGAAAGTTATCGGATAAAAATGCCTGAAAAAGAAAAGATTTTGTGTGTCAACAACGTAAGAATAAACGTATATATTCTGGTGTTATGTAAATACGTGTCTTTTCTCCTTATAATAAATAATATATAATATATATATGTATATATACCGAATATTTTCTGTTATAGATTCGAATATATTTGGTCTCGGGGACTTAAATTTTTGAAGTAAAAATTTATATGTAGATAATTTTTACGATATATAAGTACTCGGAAAAGAGAATAAGTGAAAAAGCGGAAAATTATTTGTTTATAAATAATATATAGTATTAGTATATAAAATTATTATAAAAATGTCTACGCACTGAGTACGTAAACTATACATATATACTATTACTCTGTAGGTCTGTAAAACGCAGCTATTTCTACTTGATAATGTGAGTTATTTTAGGCGAAATTTGATGGTCGGATAAGAACTCTAGATTTTATATCTTCGTAAGTCCTGCTAATACGAGTGTGAGGATCTTTTAGAATATATATAATTTTTAGAGTATATATGTACATACTGAGATAATAATATGATAGACTGGGAGAGTATAACAGTCAATAGTTAGTCTTATCTGGACGAGGATATGTCATATACCTCTACTCAGTCATCAGGGTCTGTAACAACTAGTGCCTTACCCTACTTATTAGAGTAAGTTGGTATCTATATTTACTGTTATATAGTCGAGATAATATATCATTATTAGATAATTATTAATATATTATGTTCTGTATTTTCTTCCCTAGTCGGGGACTTATTATGTATAATTTTTATTCTAGTAATATTTATTCAAAATAAAGAAAACTATATATACATTAAGATAAGTATTTTAATTATTATTATAATTACTTATATTATAATAAAATATAGCTACGGTGGGAGTATAACTACATATGTATTATTATATTACTTATTATTTAGATCTGGAATAATTAAGTGGATGGATATAACGATCAAAGAAGCTATCCTCGCAGATCAATACGTTTGAAGAGCCCGATATGGCGTGCATCAATCATTAAAACTCAGAAATACAGGTTCGAATGGTGGATGCTCTAGAGACGTTGAAACTAAACAAATCTTGGAAGGAATGAAGGGAATGCCGGATGGTACATTTTGGTAACGTTAGGCGATCTTAGAACTTTTTTTCGACTGATTATGAACGTATATAAGCCGGCTGCACTAAAGACATAAGATACAGAAAAGTAAGGATGAGTTTTGTTACGAAATGATGAGGATGCCTTTTCTCATGTTCTTATGTCGTTGGACTGAAGTATAAAACGTCAAGGGTTTGCATCGTTTCTGAGAGAAAAAAAAAAGATGAAGTCGTCTGGCACATGGAAAGCCTATATTTGACAAAGTGATTACCATAGAAATATTTCATCAAAAGAATATGGTAATAGCACTGCTGAGAAATTATAAATATAAGGAAAAAAAAGGAACACTAAAAGGTGCACACACGTGGAGTGAAAAAGAGTAAATAAAGCAGTTTGGTACAACGGAAATGAATGAGGACTTACAATGTAATAGGGGGCTCTTCTGAAAGGAAGGTGAAAGGTTAAGAATAAAATAAGGGAAACCTGCTTAGATTAATAAAAAGATGCTTGCTAGCTGCATGAAAAAAAAGAGAAATGTTAGGAGAGTGCTGAGGGAACACTTCGAGAATCTGCATACATTGGCAGTAAGAAGAGTGATAGTGAATATTTGTGGGTTTGGATGGTGCAAAAGGAAATAGGTATTTTGGGGGATGAGTTCATTAGTAAGGAGGAGTCATGGGTAGAGTGAGAAATTGACAGAAGGCAAATCTGCGTAGTAGTGAATTGCTAGTGACAATACCAAGAAGCGGAGGCGAGATCGATGATTTAGTATTGTTTTAGAGATTGTATAACAAAGCGTTTATGGATGGGATAGTTTCGGGGAATTGGAGGAGAGCTATACTCTATATAGAGCTAAGGGATATAGAAGTAACTTGGTAATTTGTAGGGGAATAGTTATTGATGAGTGTTATAGGAGATATATGCTGGATTTGTCGAAAGAGTGCGTCAACGGACTGAAGGACTGATTGGTAAGAAGAAGTGCGTTGAAGTGGCAGAGAATGTTTGGATCAAATATTTACATTTGAAAAATATGATTGAGAAAATGAGAAAGAAGAATATTTGATTACTGTATTTAATGGTTTTGCAACAGCGTATGATAGATTATAGTGAAGTGTTATGGAAGGTTGTTAGTAGATATTGGTGTGGTGATGGCTCTGAATGGAATCAGAAAGTGTTGACTGTGAGTCATCGGTATAGAATAAATAGAGTTAGTTTAATATTAACTAGCGATGAGCAAGGGATTTTTATGTCCTCGCTTGTTGTTCAATTTTTTAGATGGATGGGTTAGAAGAATGTAGAAGGTGGGGTGCAGGGAAGTTTAGAATGAAGGAGAATAGGAAGAGAGTGTAGGGTGACAGACCTTTATATGCGGATGAATTTGGTTTTGTGTGGCGTATGTGATTTAGTTTTAAGGATTTGTTGAAGATTTGACAAGGTGGGTAAAAGGAGGGGTTGAAAGAACAAACTAGATAAGAGTAGGTTATGGATTGTCGATGATTGACAGTCTTGGCATAAAGTATGTTGGTGGTGAGCAACGGAACAAGTTAGAGTTTATTTAGATTACAATTGGAAAAGGGACCGATGACGAAGCAGTGTTGTTGAAAGTTGTGAAAGTGGTCAGGTGATGGTCATTAAATCCTGGTAATTAAAGGGCTAAGTATTTGAGTGAGTTCTGGTCTTATATGAGGTATTTGTTACTGTGTTTAATGTATAGGTAGTGAAACTATGGATTGAAGAAGAGGTATATACTCTAAAGTAACAATGTGTTCCAGATGGCAATCTTGAAAGGCGGTATTAGTTGATGAGAAATGATAAAATGTAGGATGTATACTTCATTGGGTGTATGTGTGGTGTGAAGAAAGTAGTAAATTTGAGAAATAATGAAGTGCATTGATAATGTTTGGTCACGAGAAAGGAAGGGTGATCAGTTCGTTTGAATAAGCCGAATAATAGTGGTGATTTATTGCTTGGAAGTCGACCGGCTGGAAGACCAGAAGAAAAAAAGATGGATTGAGTCAGTAAATAGGAATGCCTGAAGGAGAGAATGTGAATTTGCAGGGCGGAGATAAAGGTGGCATACATAGAAGTAATGTGCCAGATTTTCTGGGGTATGGTTGTGGCTAACCTGGTTACCAAGGATAATCATACATAACGTGTATGCCATAAATGAGGGTCTGTCGCAAAGCAGTGAAGCCCTAGGGTTCATTTTCAACTGCACATTCCACTATAAAGGTAAAAGGGGGCGGTAAGGCTGGTTTCTTTTCGACTGCCGTTCTTATCTTCTTTTACTTTTCTTTTTCCATTACAGTTGACGCACCTTTCTAGTCAAAGGTGGGTGATTATGATGGTGAGATAATATATATATAGTATAATATATAATATATTATAATAACTATAATATATAATAATTATAGTATATATAATTATACTATAATAATATATTAGTATATTATATTATATATATATATATATATATATATATAGATTAGGTGTGTGTGGTTGGTGTGTGCGCTCACGTATTTTTGGATATTATCGCATTGCTTTAAATTAGTATAAAATTTGCCTACATGTTATTGTGCGTTTCGTTTTTTTACGTTCCAACCAATCGAACGTTTTAAGTCTATTCACTTGTGCCTGCATTTATTCCTCATTTTGAAGAGATTGGAAATACTCAATTTCTATTTTATATGAATCATATTCAAG
>JABUQX010138838.1:0-10643 GCA_015478945.1 Trachelipus rathkii
CTTTTACTCGTTACCTTAAACAATCTATTATCACATCCATTAATAAGTTCTCAGGCGCCTTTTACTACTTAACACTTAGATTAATTAACCTCTCTTCACATACTTAAATTATATCGTTAAAAAAATGATACATATATATATAATGTATGGTAAATTAAAATAAGAGAATAATTAAAAAAAGTGAATTAAAATAAATAATTATTCGTCATCCTCTCAATAATATTCTCAGGTGTATTGAAATAATTAAGTATATTCATAGTATTTTGGTTTCCAAGTGTAATCTTTTCTAAAGTAGTATATGACTCAAAGATTTTTTCGCACTGATATATATATATATATATATATATTATTAGTGACTGGTTAATATATTTGTTTAAGAAAAAATTATACCTATGATCAGAAATTGATTCTCCAATCAGGTTAATGTAGAATTTACTCAAAGGGGGAAAAAAGTCTAAAACGATACAATATATATAACATGGTACTGAAGGAGGATTTAAAATGTTTCAGTTTTTCGGAGTGCCTAGCCCTGTTCCCAAAAACAATATCAATGTCGCTCGTCCGTCTGTTTGTAGATTTTAAAAATCTTTGGGAGAGGGCAGTACTGTTCATTGGACTTATGATCTTGTTGATCTAATATCACTTTTTAAGTATTTTGTATAAATAATTTCTCGTATTCTATAGATATAATAACTCTAATCTATTTGAAGTTTGCTTAATTTTTCATTTGCCCAAACAGTATCAAGCATCTGAATATATACAATTAAATCTTTGCCACATCATTTATCGATTGAAACCTATTTCACTGTAAATCATGAATGTATATTTTTTTACATATAAAAGATAATAGATTTATGTTTGATCAGCAACAGTATTAATCTGCTGAAAGATGTGTATGGATAATCAATTTGGCTTTAACTCATTTTTTTTTATTTAATTATAGAGGTCAATTTATTAATTCACAGAATCATCTTTGAGTTTTGAAATAAAAATTTTTAAGTTAATTCGTACTCACTATTAATTGATGTGTATGTGGTAATATTTGTATATGTCGATGTCGTGCGTGTCGATAAGCATATTCACCTATTATTCTATATTTGTTATTCAATCCACACAATAAACTGCGTAAAGTCCCAAGCACAAACAGCAATTGTGTTAAATGCTTTTACCGTTTCGCGTTGAGTCTATATGAACGATCTTTTTGAGTGGGGTACGAAAAAGTTTCCACCGTAGGATAAAGGCTAATCTGTTACGTAATAATGCGTAGTAAAGAAAATACACTAATTTCCTATTACACCAAATGAATATACTGATACCTCCCTTGAGACCCCACAATACGAGACACCTCTTATTACTCACGATGACTATCCGTCATAAAGAAAGCTTTCCATCCTGAATATTGTCTCATAAATTTCTCTTCAGTTTGTCCGACTGGGCATCGCCTGCCTCATTTCCTCTTACTACTCCCTTCTGGTAATAAGAGGTCATATTAGAGAGGAGAGCTGGGGGACTGCTCAGAGAGGGGACCTGGAAAGCACGAAAGGGACGGCACTTGAGCCCAGGATAAAAAGTAGGTTGAAGATGATGTGACAGAGCCATTGCGATTTTTTTTAAAATTAATCATGTTTGAGATGTAATAAGTGAGAATAAAGACTAATAAAGACTATAAGTTACGTAAAATATATATTATATATTCATCTCTGGGTCCAGCATTTGATTCTATGTCTCCGGCTAAAAGGAGGAGTATCAAGATTGTAAACAACTCGACTGAACAGCGAAGTCGACAAAAAATGAAATATAATATTCAGGGACGAAAATAAAAGACAAGAGTATAAGAAGAAAGAGGAATAATTAAAAACAATTTCGAGCCTCGCGTTGTGAAACTCAAAATTTTCCAGGTGATGTTGAAAGAATTATAGGATGAGCTACACAACTTTAAAAACTTATTTCACCCATTCCGTCCACTTTTTTTTATGTTCCATTAACCAAATATTAACATAATTTAAAAATATTTATGATACGTGATTTTTTATAAATTAGAAGAGATATATAAGCATACAACTCGGCTAAAAAGAGGAGGAGAGGATGGAGCGGGCCACATGTGAAGACAATTTATTCCACAAAGTTTAAACTATGTATATATATAAGCGAGATGGAGATTGATTGGATTTTATTTATGTCATTCTGTACTGAATAACTAATATATTAAAGCTTTCTAATCAAATATAAATGTAATTAATTTATACATAATTTATACTCGAACTGATATAAATGATCTAACAGATTGTCTGCTTGATCCGGAAATGCAATTTAAGGGACATTTGAGGGTCAAGTGCGCAAGTCGCTAATTAAGATAATTGATTTCGGGCGTTTCGCACTTTGTTAAAGAATATACATAAACCTATAAATTACCCACCCGAGGGGTTGACGATTTATAGTTTATATTTTAATTAAATAGAACATCAAACACTTATTGTCAAAATACTAATCAGAATTACTTCAATCAAAGATGGAGCAAATTAAACTATATATATAATAAATAAATTTATTTGAACAAGTAATTTAGATTTAGTTGTAAAAATCACATGTAGAAGTGTTAAACAAAAGAAACTTTTGAGACATATCAATCAGATATTGTTTACTGGATATTTTACTATACAACATAGAAAAGTTATATGAATAAATTAACTTTTCAATTAAAGATATCATCATTTTAACAATAATTAAATGAGACCAGTATTCTCTACTGATCAATTTTGTACAAGAATCAAGTCTCTAGCACAATTATGACAGATATGTTAATTACTTTGCATAATAGAAAAATGCAGGTCAGTTGGGGGTCAAAACTTGACTTTTCGATTTAAATGAGACACCAAAACAGACTATAAAACAATAAAAATGAAAGATTGAGGTCAAGAACAACTTGAGAATACTAACCAAGTCTGGCCGACACACCAAGGAGCACAATGGTCAACGGAAACGAGTGAGAAGGCGAAAACTTTCACCTGTTATTGGATCTTCAGGCCTACTTCGTAGAGCGGACTATTATGTTAAGCACATTTAATCAATGGGGTCAATTTGTTAATCAAAATATGTAATCCCTATATTTTAGTATATATGCGGAAGTTTGAAACTTCAAAAACAGTTTATTGCAAGAGGAAGTGTGGGGTGAGGATGCAAACCGGATTTTTTTGTATCCGTTTCATTTTTCTCAAGTTTGTGTGGAATTATTATGTTTTTAAAACTTAAGAGTTATATAGGCTACTATAGCGCTGTATATATATAATATTATTCTTATATATATATATGTATAATATTAATACTAGATATAATGTATATATATGTATTATATATGTATTATACGTATAAGGAATATACTTATAAAATAATGTATAGAGTGATAAATATATAGTAATGATCTGAATTATACATATCTTTTTTGGCTGAAAAATTGGTAATGATAAATAGTTTTTGACATGAATGCAGAATCCGGTGAAATGTTTAACAAAAAATGATATGGGGGGCTCAGCCCCTTAACCCCATTTTGAGGGTTAGCAGGGGTAACTCCAGGTGGTCCCTTAAGATGTGGTACTTTTTTACTCTTTATTATTAAATTGAATTAATTATTGTGACATTTCAAAGGGCGTAGCCCAAAAGGGATACTTAACTCCTCTGAGTCTTCCCAATCGGGTAAATAAAACGGATATGTTAAGATAAATTTTTCGGTATACCATTGGCACGACTCAGAGCAAGTTTTCCCATTTATAATTAAATTAATTATATATTAAACTTTATATAGTTATATAAATTGTTGATTATTAAAGTAGTTATTTATTAGATGTAGTATCTCTAAAAATTCAGTTTAGGAGTGAAGAGAGCGATGACTAATTAGCATTTCACTATTCCCTATGTATCACTGATAATCGTTTATGCTAAATCATACACTCAACTTCGCTAGTAGCCATCCAGTCAGAAAAAGCCCAAAGAGCTACAATACTCTGTCGGCTTCATCCTGATATACTCAACAAAATGAGAAGAGTCTATATTGTCATTATTTATAATATAATTAACGTCTATCGAAAGAATTTAAATTTCCCCGAGCATAAGTGTGTAGGTTAGAACAATATATGTTTGCACGTGACATATAATGATTGTAGCCAGAATCGGTTTTTCTCTCTAAATTGTATCTAATTGGCGAAATTAAGAGAAATATAACATTTATAGAGTAAATAAAGAGATGTTATAATTAAAAAAATAAATGACATTATAATCAGTATATTGGAAACCTTTCTATTGTTTGACTGCATTGAGAGTTCTCAGTGTTGTTATAGCCTAAAAACGATGTATGTTAAAGTTCGGTAGGATCGAAGACTTTTTATAGTTTTGGTTTGTTTTTACAATCACTTGCATTTCTAATGATCTGTGATTCTGCACATATTTAATAACTTACTTCTTTAACTACTCAACGTCATGTGCTATATTGTGAGTGCACCTTACCGTATTTTTAACGTTGACAATCTTTCTTTGTGAGGATACATATGCTGATTAACAGACTTATTCAATTCATCAACTAATAATAACAGGAAGGTATCGAAACTGCAATGTGGCGAGATTTTATGGTTTGTATTAAAAGGGTGGGAGGAGATTGGGTGAGGTTGCGCCTTATCGTATTTAATTACCATCATTAGATCCATATATAATAAAAATAAATAAAAAAAAGTGCGTCATTCTATCTACACCGAGAACACCACCAACCAGTATAACAAACTCCCCACAAGTTCAATCCCTGGCGAACATTCCTCCAAAAACTCACGTCCTTAACTGAAACTGCAGGGTGTTAAATAACCCACTTCCCCACTAAAGAAATATCTCCGATCGCCAAACTAACTGTTATCTCCAGACACGAATATCAGATGTATTTTACAAGAGTCATCACTATAGTGCTACTCCTACAACCGTACATGCCTAACCGTTGGCGACAACGCGCAAATAAAACCCACAGGCGTCACCGACTTCGAGAAGGTCACTATACACAACTTAACCCACTCACACCCAGACAACTCGACTCAGTGAAGTAGGAACTACACCCTTGAAGCTAAACAAGAAAACCCAATAGTCTGCCGTAACAAAATTAAGGATTTAATATTTGAAGAACTCAGAAGCGAAACTCGATTGAGACGCCCTGTATAAATATAAGATTTCAATTATAAATGTACATAACAAAAACAGTTGTAGTATTGCACTCCTTAATCTTCACAAGAAGTTATTTTTTCGGACAAAATGTGCAGTTATTTCCACTAACTTTAGTATGATATTATGAGTGATGATAAATCTAATATCAGTTATGTTGTAAGTCCCAGATGCCTTCATATCTAATGTTACTTTAATAAAATAATAGGATTATCTCACCGAAACTAAGAGATGCGATTTTCGCGACCACGAGTAACTCATGTGAATTCGAAGGTCTGCACAGGAACGCATGGTGGGGAACTTCCGAAACCGGGCGAGGAGGACGATAAGCGAACGCCGACCACAAGGACCGATGTGAAATACTGGCGCGGCTAAAACGTTACACTCAGGGGAGGAACACGCTTGCACTGAAAATACGAATATGCATGGGTGTGTTAATTCCGGTATATAACAAACATACACCGCTCGCATATTATGAAATACAGGAATCATAGTAAATATTATGTTAGCTTATGAATCTATTCCAAAATAAGGTCAATAAGAGTGAACATAAACCGCAGCGTAAGATGAAAAATTGATTCAACTGTTTCTGGTTAGAACTCAAGGAACTGCAAAGACATACGTATCTATTAAAGCATCAGTAGTAGGAAGTATGATAAATAATCTTATTTAACCTAAATTTCATCACTAAATTTAGTACCTAATTATTTTAAATAACTCGAGGACAACCCATACTCTAACCTTATGTCCAAATACACAGATGACTTGACCGTAGAGCGTTGATTATGCCGTGACCGATCTAGCCACGACAGCTGATTTACATATCTGTATTCGACGTGGAGAGAGACTGCCACATCGTTTATTATCTGAAAATGGCGTTGTGCTCGTTAAATAGATATTATAATCACTGTAGAAATTGTAATCACTACTGTTGTCCCCGCCCGGATTTATAGTAGTTATGTAAATTTTAGTATCGTCACAGGCGAAGATGTATTATATGTATAGGGTTTTACTCACCCTAAATTTGTGTAATAGGATTAGACGGTAAATATACTGTTGAGGTATCTATACATTTCATAAAGTTCCTCTATGGAACGTAGGAGTGAGTGTTTTTAAATTTATGCAATCTTAGTTTAAATTAAAATGGGTAAAATGGGGTGACTAGTTAGGTTTGTGATCATCATATGGTATGAGTATTTATATATCACATTATACCCCGTACAATAAGGGTGAGAGGTAGATACTGATAGTACAATTGCTAAATAATAACCGTACTTACTATTAATATTAATTCATATATATAAATTATTACAAATTATAAATTGTTAAATATACTACCATAAATATACTATCATAATATAAGTGATGAGGTTCTATGTAATATGGTATAAAGTTACGGTACGTTTATCAGAATGGAATTATCTGGCGATATCCAATGCAGACGCTATCTAATATATACTTATATTAGAACAACGTCTTTTTTTTCTTAACCAGTTGCAAATGAAAGGTTTTTTGCCGGCCTAAATAAGAAGTCAAAGAACTATGTGCACCTTGAAATTCCGGTATAATTTTATATATTTATTATATATAATATATATATATATATAATATTATATATATCTATTTTATATATATAATATATTATATATATTATTATACTTATATATATATTGAGGATATATTTTATTAATATTATATATCTATAGGTAAAATTTAAGTTAAAAAAATGTTTTAAGCAACAAATTTAATATTGTAATTGTAATCATAAATTTTTATTTATATTGTTTTATTTATATTAGCAACTGGTGACATTGGCAGCTAGTTATATATATTATACTTATATTATATTATATTATAAATAATTAATCATATATTATTATATTATATATCTACTATATATATTAATATCATTATTATTATCATATATATATATTATATATTACTTTATTTATATTATTTAGTATAATATACGTTTTCCCGGACCGGGACACTATAACCAGCATTCCTTACTATTCCATCTATTGTAATATATTCTATTCTCACAGGAGATTATTCTAGTGAGGTATCTCTTTTGTAAGTGCCTTGGTTCCTGTATATTTTATACTATTATCATTTATATAACTAACTATATTATATATTCAATCAACAAATTAGCAAATTACGAATATAAAACATGAGTGTATCCACACATCAATGAGTTCTTATGCCATGATTTACTTTTCAAATGCTTATATGTGATTTTCTTGATCTAGCGGTGTCTGATAAGTGGTGGCTGTGCGCTCTGCGCGGTTAAATAATAACTGAATAATTATACCAGTTTTGTTGGGTATGAGGCCTTCAGATACACCAGTAAAACTCGACCCATACATGAATTCTAATGAGAAAATGAATTCTGACCTGTTGATAGTTTATTAACCATTCATTTCATAGAATAGATGTTATATTTTTATTTATTTTACTTGTATTTTTAATGTTACAAAATTATGATTATTCTGAGCTATTTCACAGTAATTTGTTTATCCAGGCTCTAGGAGTTAGAAAATATCTGAGGTCATTCTAGAATCTCGGAATTCTATTTGATCGTTATTATGCTTAAGGGAAAGTTCGTTTTTTGATGCGTCCTTTGTGGTGAGTATTTTAGCGTTAGTTGGAGATCCAGAAAGTATGGTAGGCTTATCGGTCTCATGTGTCGTTCTGGGACCGTACTTAGCACGCCAGTTGCGGCACACTGTTAGATATAATTAGGTTGTCATCATTCATTCATATCCTGCGACTTACACTAGGACAGTAGGACATGGGACATATCACACACACCTGGGTGCATTCCATTTCTTAAAGAGCTGACGAAGCGCTTATAAATGCGTTGTTACAATCATCAAATTCTACAGGAAATCGTACAGCAAGATACGTTCGGCGCTCCTGTGCTTCTGAGTTTGGAAATCGTACAGAGGGTACAGCAAATTTCTTTTTTTTAAAGTGGTTTTGGTAAAAAAGTATTTTAAATATATATACATATTAGGTGAGGTCGAATATATATATATTGTAGGTAATATATATATATATATATATAATATAATACTATAATACTAGTATAAGTATATTATATATACTATATATAATATAATATAATATAATATAATTAATATAAGGTATATACACAAGTATATATATAATATATATCCCATATATATATATCATACTATATATGATATACTATATATATATATATATTTATATATTATTACTATAGTGGGAGGTGAGTATGCATTCCCAGATTAAAAATAAACTTTAAGTTATTTAAAAGCTTAAAATACACAAGCTTTCAAGCCATTATCTAGAGCTCATCTTTCATCCCAATAATAAAATTCACTTTACAAGAAGCTGCAAACGGAAAGCATCCCTTTCTGGATATCTTAATCATTAATTTTAGAAACAATTTACCAATTTTTAAAATTTATAGAAAGAAAAAGACATGTCGACTCATATGTGCATTGGTATTCAAGATACTGAGCAAACCAAAATAAGGGGAGTTTTAATAGGACAATTTCTAGGTGCCTATAGGCTGTGCACGGTGCAGTCCTCAATCATTTTTAGATAATGAAATTAGTTATATTAAGAAAGTTTTTAAGAATCTGTCGTATTTTAGACCATCTATAGAAAAAGTAAACATACAATAAAAAAGAAATATTACTCTTTTGAACGAAGAAAACCTTATGACATTAAAAATACATTATTAATGCCAGCGCAAGCATATATAGTTCAGTGAAATCATATTGAGAAGGTTAATTTAATACCTATAGTTTCTTTTACTTTAAAGAGAATGCCAAAATCATCAAAGCCAGTTGCATGATTAGATGCTGAAGTATATAAGAACATTGTTCTGATTATACTAATCTGAGGCTTATGTCGTTGAAACAGTGATTTCAAACGAAGAATGTACCATCATAAATATAATTTAAGGACGGGTGATAGGAATTCGGCTCTACATATGCCCAGAATAGGAACCACAATATTGATGTAAACAGATCTTTATTGAAACCAATATTAAATCATGAAATTGGAAAATGCAGTGAAATTTTTTTAAATAACTAACTCAAATAATTTTAATATTAATACTGATTCCAATACCAGTGATGTTTTAACTAATTAAATTTTAAAGCGAAACCCATATTTTAACGACTTGTTGAGGTTGCCATCCTGAGACCTTTTTACTAACTTTGCCGTTTCTTTGAATTTGTATTTTCTTCATTATTAATGTAACTCCTGAACGCTGAGGTCTGAATATAAGCTAGAAACTTTATACATTTTAAATTTTTGGATAACTTTTAAAGCTTAATTTATTTAATCAGGAAAATTATATTTATACTTTACGCGCGGTCATTAAGTAGTTATTCTTATATATATATATATATATATATATATATATATATATATATATATATATATATATATATATATATATATATATATATATATATATATATATATATATATATATACATATATATATATATATATATATATATGAGACAACTTTCCATATGTCATGTAAGATAAATAAAAATTATTTCAGAAACATGTTGCTCGGGAAAAAACACTCGTGAACACACAGGAGACATTCCCTATGTTAAGGTATGGTACGATGTGTCACGTTACTCACGTAACAGTGATCAATCAATGTTCCTTCCTTAAACCAACCGTTAACGTCAACAATTACCTAGACATGATAGAAACATTTGCCTATCTTCAAGTACAGATATGCAAACTGCCATCACAGTCCTTTTCTAGTAAGATAACCGTCCCGTCACATTGGGCGTTAATCGTTCCCGATTTTATAAACAAGAAAATTCCAAATCGGTGGATTCAATGCTTGGTCACAAGTCATCAGACATAACGCCCTCTTACTTATTTGTGAGGCGCTTATAACTTGATTTTAAAGAAAGAATCGTTTCTAATATGATGAAAACGATGACTAGAATGGGAGGAAGCAGAATACCAACTACTAATAGTACTTATGTTTAATGTAGGTCATTAAAATGTACGACAATAATAATAATAATAATAATAATAATAATAATAATAATAATAATAATAATAATAATAATAATAATAATAATAATAATAATAATAATAATAATAATAATAATAATAATAATAACTGCTCTGTTCCATCTTACTCTCTCTAATTCAAAATTATCAGTCGGTTAATAAATTATCTATGACCAATTAAAGTTAGTAATATATATATATATATATATATATATATATATATATATATATATATATATATATATATATATATATATATATATATATATATATATATATATATATATATATATATATATATATATATAAATATATTACATATATATATATAATATATATATACATATACATACACACATATATACATACATATATATATATCGAAAAATCTCAAAATTTTATTT
>JABUQX010138839.1:0-12500 GCA_015478945.1 Trachelipus rathkii
TACAAAATGTTTCTGTTCAAACCAAAGATTATCTAAAAATGCCAACTGGCTTTTTTAAAGATGCTTTCCTAGAACGTGCATCATTTTACGAAGTTCCAAACGTCAACCCACTGTCATTCCTTTCACAGAGATTTACAATGTCTCGTACTGATATTATGAAAGATTTCTTAAGTCAGTATAATGCTGCTACAAAACAAGCTTTTGTATGTAGTTTAATACAAAGACAATTTGCGTGATGAAAAGGTATAATTTTGGATTTCAAACAAAAAAAACTCTCAAAGAAGCACTCGAAAGAAAGTATGTTCCTAAAATTCAAACGTGAATGCCCCAGACTGTGCTAATAAAGTTGACGAAAGCTTTAGAAGATGTCTCTGAGAAAGCCCCTGTCCAGGGCCCATCATTGGATCCTAGTATAATTTTTCATGCAGCCAAACAAGGGAAACAAATATTTGCTTTATTGCTAGAGGCATTGTATACACCAATAACTGAATCACAGATTCTGTTGCTGATAGCAAAAGCACAATACATCTTTTTGTGCAGTGAAGCTCATTCTACCCTTGAATAAAATTCAAAATATTTTTGGATGGTGACTGTCCTCCTATAGAACTTATGAATTTTTCTTCTATAGTACTGGAATCAATGTTATGCGATTGTGGTACATTTTAAATAGGACTGGATATTTTCCGAGGAAATGCGACAGGTGGAAGGTGGGTGTTTTCTGTAAATTAAAGAATTTTAGTAAGAATCGGAAAGAACATAGTCTGATTTTAAGAACAGTGCCAATGCTATAAGATCTTATGAAAGTATTCATTTCCTATGACTCAAAAAATGTTGACAAATGAAAGAGCTGCCCATAGGAATAAGAGAACACCTTAAAAATAAGAAATATTCATACAGATCAATAAATCTTGAAGAGCAGAGAAAGATTTTAAAACTGAAGCTTTGACAGAGGAAGACGCTATAAATCAAAAATTGATTCTTGAGAAGAAAAAGTTAACATAAATCTCCCCATTTAGAATTTTGTGATCACAGTGGACGTTAATTCACCTAGGCTATTAAGTAGCTTTAAATTTAGATTCTGTTTAGATGAAATAAAAACCTGGTTTTAGCTTTTGGAAAAAAGAAGTGCGTTGGAGCGGGCTATGGGGAAGGTAATAGATCGATTACTAAAAAAAAAAAAAAAATTTTTAATCAATCCCAGATGAAGAACAATTTTTAAAGTAAATTTTTCAATAATTTAATGTAATGAACTGAGTAAATAGGCTGCAATAATGATGATTAGTAGATATTTTATACGCCAAAAATTAACGAACACGCTGTCAGGGAAAATTGCGAATTTGCCAGGGATAGTCAGGAATTCAAATGTAAATTTCAGTGTGAACCTGTGTTTAATACTACCGCGCGATTCGTGCTTGGTGTTACTTTTGTTTTTAAACATTTGAACAGCTGTTGTGATGGAGCACGTGGTTTTGGAATAAACAGAAATAAAAAAATACAAATGATTTAATATTTGCAAATAAATGATCAACTATTTGTGATGGATTATCCAATTGGAAGAAATTAGATTAAAGCTGATTTTATTGAATGAAATTCATCAATTCAGACGGGGCCTATCACGCCATCTTGTTTGTTACATGTTTCGTTAAGAACGTGCTTAAATTCGGCAGCACGAGAAATAGCAACTTTTCAGAATTAAGGAAAATTCTTACGTTTGGTAAGCATTTCTTGCGTTTTTTGCGCTAGATTTGACCAAATAGCGAGAGGGCAAATCGAGCATTTCTGTAGCGTTTCGTAACACAAACGCAAAAACGAAACGCTTTAATAATAAATGATTTTGAATTATTCGCTTTCAACTCAATTCAATCCATATAACATTACCATCGTAATAGTTTTTTCAACATCGTTGCACTTTCTGATCTATTTAGGCTATGAAGAGTTTATATATATATAATATAATTATTATTAATATATAATATATATAATTATATATAATTATTTTATATATATTATATATATATATATATATATATATATATATATATTATATTTTAGGGTTGCGGAGCACCGGAATTTAGCACCGCATCCGCACCTGGTGTATCGCCACCAAGATATATATTAATAGTATATATATAATATATATATATATATTATATATATATAATAATATATATAGTATATATTATATATAATATTATATATAGATAATTAATGATTAAATATATATATATATATATATATATATATATATATAATATTATATAGTATATATATGATATATATATTATATATATAATATAATATATATATATATAATAATATATATAATATATTAATTATTAAAGGAAAATTGTTTATATTAATGCCAAATACTCATAAATCCTTTTTCTCCTTTCAGGTAAATATGATCCTCAATTAAGTTGTACAGAAAGATGCTGTCATTTAAGGTAATATAATATTATAATGATATATATATATATATATTATATATAATTATACTATAATAATATATATATATATATATATATATATTATATATATATAATATATATATATATATATATAAGTGTAAATTTCTATTATATATATATATATATATATATATATATATATATATAATATATATAGTAATATAATATATATAATATATATTGATATAGTATATATATATATTTTATAATATATATATATATAATATATATATAATATATATATAAATAATAACTATATAATATATAATATATAATAAAGATTATTTTTTTCATATATTAGTAATATAGTATATATATATATATTTAATATAATATAATATATATATATATATATATAATAATAATATATAGTATTATATATAATAATATATTATATATATTATAATATATATATATATATAAATATATATATATATATATATTATATATATATATATATATATAATTATATATATATATATATATATAATATATAATATATATATATTATAATATAAATATTATATAATATAGTAAATGTATGCTGTATATAATGTACATATTATATAATAATAATTATATAATATATATATATAAAGTGTATTCGTATTACCAAAATATATCTACTAAAATCGTAAAAGAATTTTCAAAAAATCTTTTAACCGAATTTCCGAGACACAAAAATTCGTTTCCTTTTTTAGTCGTAAATCCGAGATACGAGAATTCGTTACTCGAATAACGAAGTTACTTAAATGAGAGAGGAAAGAGATAAAAAAAAAATTACATTACTTGTCGAGTCATTTTTTTTTTCTTCATATTGATGATCGGCCTTTGTTTTTTTTGTTTTTTTTTTTTTGTGTGTTTGTGTGTGCGCTTGCATCGTCGCGGTTTGTCCTGCTTTGAAAAAATGTAATTCGGAGATCAAAGACTATATATGATTCCAGATGCAAATCATGTTTTCCGGTTTTTTATTTGCTAAAGTATGTAAAAGTGGCAGCATATTATCATTTATTGATTTTTTTTTTTTTTTTTATTATAAAGCCTAATATCTAGGTCATATATATATAATATTAATAATGATATATATATATATAATAGCTATATATATAGTATATATAGTATATATATAGTTTATAAATAATATAATATATAATATATTATATATATATATTATATAATAATATATAATAATATATATATATATATATGATGCTGACTGTCGTGGAAGTTTGGACCATTGAAAACAGCTTGGGATAAGATGAAATTGAGAAGAACAAGAGAAGGGTTGGAAAGAGAATTGAGAGGAAAAAACTCTAGGAGAGCAATGAATCAAGCTATTTTAATTTAAATTAGAGAGTGGAAAAGAATATTATGGTACTAAATAAGCATATTGTTAAAATGATTAGGTAGGAATCGAATATTGATGAATTATAGAGGAGATCCTAAAGTGATTCAGTATTGACATTTTGTGGCTTTCGTAGAGCAGTTTTAGGCTCTTTTTTTATGCCGGGCCTTTTAAATAAGATTTGAATAAAATAATCTGTAAAGGAAGAAAGAATTGAGGAAATTGTTCTTTTAAATATATTAATGAATGAACAGCGAAATTTTAGCCTCCAAAATAATTAATCAATCTACTTCTAGTGATTTCTGGTGGTTATGGACATTTGCTTAGTTATCAGGCAACGGTATGATGCTTGGAGGTTTTCGCGCGGTCAGGACATATTGAAGATCTTCTTCGCATGGTTATACGGCGACAGGGCTAGCAACCCGTCCTTTCCTTTTGCTTGAATCACTCTTGGTGCAGCGTTGAGATCATGCTCCTAGAAACAAGATCCTCTGGAAGTAGCTCTGAAACCAGTGTTGAGGCCTAGATGGGAGAAGATGCTAGTTTCTAGAAAGGGCGAAAACACCTACGTGAGAGTGCTAAGCTTGAGAATGGCGTCCAAACCATTTCGGCCGAGGAAAATGGCTTTCCTGGTAGTGTTCTGGGTTAAAAGTTTCGGCCAGAAGAGGAAAGCGCTGACCTACTGAGCAGGGCGAATAGCTTTCCTGGAGTGTTATAGTATAGAAAGATACGATATATAGTAATATATCAATATATATATATTATATTATATATATATATATATATTTTAATATTATATATATATATTATATATATTATATAATATATATATATATATATATATTTAGTATACATATATATATATATTAATAGTATATGTTTTTTTTTTTTTTTCTCACTGTAAGCGCCTCCGTGTAGGGTCATCCCTGTCGTTTGGCAATGCTTCTCCATAGGAACCTCTCTTCGTACAGTCGATGTTCCTCCACCTGATCCAGCGTCCATCCCCTCTTCGCCACAGCCGCCGCCACTCCATCCTTCCATCTTTCCTGGTCGTTCCCGGCCGGTCTTCTACCTTCAGGCTTGCCATGCGATACAAATCTGGCTGGTATCTGACTTCATCCATCCTTCTGAATGTGTCATACCATCTCGTTGTTCTCTCGGATCAAATCTCCACCGCCTCGACCCCAAACTCTCTCTCTTATATATTAATATATATATAATATTATATATTAATAATATATATATATATATATAATAATAATATTATAATAGTATATAATATATATATATATATATTTATATATTATATATATAATATATTATATATATATATATAATATATATCTTTCGTTCTGTTCTCACCTTCCTGCTTTGCCCCACGATTGGGGTAAGGCTGTACAAGCATGCGGAAAGAAAAGCAGTAGGAGAACTTGACAAACGTCGAAAAAAAAAGCCCAGCCTTTCCGCCCCTCTGTACCATTAATTAGTGAGAGCTCGTCACAGACAGAAAAGCCACCCTAGAGCATCATGGGACGGCGACGGACCCTCACAATGGTAAAATCGTCAATGTAAGAGGGTTCATCCCCTGGCCTATCGTGGGCGCACAAACCAGGCCCCATAAAAACCCCGCCATTCTTCGTCCATCATGCCACCTTTCTTCTTGCCTCTGCCAACTCACATTTCTCGTCCTTCAGACATTCGTTCACCGACTCATCCACTTTTCTCTGGTCTCCCAGCCGGTCGGTTCCCAACACACTCTGCCACTATAGCCATCCGCTTAAGCCAACGCGGCCTATCATTCAGTCCTTTTCCACATTACCAAACCATCTCAACATACTTCATTTATTCTCTCATTTACACCCCTTTCTTCAAACCACACACTCTCTAATACGGTTCATTACTCTTATTAATTTCTTTTCTAACCTAGCATGCCCTAAGATTGTCCATCTCTGAACACATTGAATTTAGATCTATACTCTATTCAAGACCATAGTCTCAATACTATACATTAACATGGTAACAACATACCCTCATGTAAGACTCTAGCGCATCAAGACTAGTCCCTTTACATTCACACAACGATTTAATTGCCCAGCAACCTCCTGCCATTCCAAACTTTCCTACTACAACTCTGCATCATCCGTTCCCTTCTCATCAACATATATATCCTAAATAGTTAAACTCAGACACTGCTCCAGCTGCTCATTCATCTAAAATAACTTCACACTTGAAGGACTGTAACCTCACTCACAACCAGAACCTTACTCTTATCTACGTTTAACTTTCAACCCCTCCTTTTACATATCCTGCAAATCTCTTACCAAATCCTATCAACTCTCCTTTAGGATTCGCCACACAAAAACCAAATCATCCGCATATAATAGGTAGGGCATCCGCCACTCTCTCTCCTATTCTCCATCATTCTAACACATTTCCTGCCAATCATCACCTCGAATTCTTTCATAACACCATCCATATACACATTGAATAATCCAAGGAAGACATAACACAACCCTGGTCTCACTCGCTATTAATCCTAAACCAATCACACATTGACACCATTTAATTTTTACACACGCTCCAACTCATCGTCATACATACTTGATTCCATTCAGAAGCCTACCACAACACCATATATCACTAATAACCTGCCATAAAGCTCCTTTAAACTCTAATATACCGCCTGTTGTAAATGCCATAAAACCTAACTATGAATTTATCTTCTTCTCCTCATGTTCTCATCATTTGTTTCAAATGTAAAGAGATTTGAATCCATCACATCCTATACACTCCTAAACGACCCTTGTTCCTTCCCAACCAGCTCCCTCATCACTCGATCGCACTCTTTCAAACCAGAAATACCAGCATATACCTTCCCTACAAACACTCAGTAACTTAGTTCCCCTAATATTCTAATATCATATTCCACCTTTTTCCTCCCTTACGCCTTATGAAGGTATATTTACCGCTCTCCTCCAAATCCCTTCGGAACTATACCCTCCACTAAACGCTTTATTAACAACATTCCAAATGCCAATCAATCACCATCGTCGCCTCCGCTTCTTGATCATTTACTAGTAATTAACTATACCCTGCAGGATTTACCATTCTCATCTTTCTCACTCTAACCCATCTACCTTCGCTCCTTACTAATAACCTCAGTCCCCAATAATACCTATTCCTTCTTGCACCATCAAACACACACATTCACCATCAGGCCTGCATCATATATTAATAATAATAATAATATATATAGTAATATATATATATATATAATACTAATATATTATATATTATATATATATATATATATTATTATATTGATTTATTTTATTTACCATCCCCATTAGGGTCTTTCGCCGTCAAGTTGGACCAGCAGTTGTTCTTCCTTCTGGCCCAGAACTCTGATCTAGGAGCCACTTAGACAAAACGTTTCTCGTCGCAATGGTTCTGATAACCAAGTCCTTAGTTACAAACTCAGTAGGGTTTACCCTTTCGGTGGAATAGCATCCTTCCATTTAACCCTTCCCCCGGAAAAAATCCCGGGGGTTCTCTTAGAGCTCTTCAGAAGATCGTGCCTCTAGGCCCATAAATTCCAATGCTGGTCCGGAGTACTGCAGCATAAAGTAAAGGACCTGGGTTGCTTTTGGTAAGCCCTGTCGCCCTGTCGCCCCTGAACTATGCGAAGAAAGAAAGTCTTCATATATCCTGACTGTGGCGAATATCCATTCTTCTTATATTAGACATTTCAAGACTCCACCAGATACTGCAGATTTTAACTATGCTGTCTTTGTTAAATTCAAAATTATTAAAAAATTGGCGAAAGTAACTAATTTGGATATTTTGCTCCTCCTCAAATGAACTAATTTTGTTAAACTATCAATTTATATATTTTGAGCGTATCGAAAGAACTTGATGTGAAGTTTTGTTGCTCCTCCTCTTCATTTATATAAAAATATTAATTTTTCTTTGATTAAAAATTTCGATTAAAATTTTAAATTTCATAAATATAGTAAAATATTTTCTTTAAATAGTTTATAATTTTATTTTATCTGTTCCAGTGGATTTCTAGCCTCAATACTTGTCTTCAGCTCTCTAGGAAAACCTCTTCTGAACTTTTCATCACTATTCTCTATATTCCTCTGCGATTCTTGTCATTCTTCTCTTCCCTGCTGTTGTCAACACGTCATCTTCCACGACAGTGCAGATCATACATCATGATCATATATAATATATATAATATATATAATAATAAATTATATATATATATATATATATATATATATATAAATAATAATATAATAATAATATATATATATATATATAGTAGTTATATATATATATATATAGTAACTTATATCATAATATATTATATATAATATATATATATAATCAAAATATAAAATATATAATATATATATATATATATATATATATTATTATATATATAATATATATAATATATATATATATATATATATATAATAATATATATATAATGGCCCGTAAATGCTGCCCGTGCTATCGCAAGTCTATTTATATTTTGGTACCTTCTGCGGCTCTGTTGGTAATATATATATATATATATATATAATATAATATATATAAATATATATATATATAAAATATATATAATATATAATATTATATATATATATATATAATAATATAATATATTATATAATATATATATATCATATATATAATCCAACCGGAGAAATTTGGACAATTCACAGGGTTGACATTTTTAACAGTTTAAGACAAAGGATTTGTCTGAGATTGAAGAAGGAAGAGTGTTCCAGACTTTACTTTACAAAAGAGCATAAAATAATGAACATATAAGTTAACTCTGGGTGGGATCAGAGAGAGGGATAGAGAAAGGAAAGGATGAAGGCTGTGTGGAAATCGACTTGTAACAATATATTTCTTGTTAAAGTTCTCACATGATTATTTGTGACAGAATGACTAGTCTTTCTAACCTAGGTGCAAACAAGTGATTCTTAGAAATTTTCCTTTTCTTTTTCTGTAATATTTGACCAAAAAAGGTTACTTTTTTTTTTTTTTTTTTTTTTTTTTGTGGTGGATTAATTTATCATGTTTGTCTCTTTTTCTTCTTTCTTTTCTTCTTTTCTCTTCTTCTTCTTCTTCTTCTTCTTCTTCTTCTTCTTCTTCTTCTTCTTCTTCTTCTTCTTATTATTATTATTAATTATTATTATTATTATTATTATTATTATTATTATTATTATTATTATTATTATTATTATTATTATTATTATTATTATTATTAATTAAACAATTACTAAAAATTTAAATGTCAATCTTACTATATATATGTAGCTGTATAGATAGGTATAATAAATTTTCATGAAATTGATCTTTATACTTATAATGTGAAACTTTGAAGAAAAATGCAAGATTATTTTTCCTCGAATAGAGAAACTTAAAAGTCTCACTTAATTAAGGGCAATTCGTCTTTCACACAATTTAAACTCTTGTATTTTTTCTCTTACCCTAAAGTTAATTTGTAAAGCCTCTGACATGGTAAATTAATTGACTATCGTGCAACAAAAATGGAAGCAACTGATGAAATATTGTTATGAGACTTTAGAGGTGTGATACAGTGAATCTACAGATAAACTCTTAATTATATATATATTATATATATATAGTATATATATATATATATATATATATATTTATATATATATATATAGTTATATATATATATATATATATATATATATGTTATATAGATATATATATAGATATATATATATATATATATATATATATATATAGGAGTATGAGAGCAAGTACATATAAATTTTTATTTATTTATTTATTTATTTATATTTTTAATTACAACTTAAAACCGCTCCCAAGAAGCAAAACCCTATCAGCGGGGCCAGCGCTCTTCTCCTTCTTCCTCTATCCTCCAGGACTCTCTTCTCTTCTCCAGCATTGATAGCATTCCATGTCTTCACTGAGTCCTCACCTGAGCTCTCCCCATCTCTTCCTAGTTCTTCCTCTTGGTCTTGTTCCCTCCGGCCCATCTCCTTCTGGTCACTTTCTCCTCCTGTATCCTCTCCTAGGTGTCCCCACCGAACTCAATTGGCTGATCCATGTGCTACTTAATATAGCCTTTCTCTACATCATCCCTCTCTTATTCTTTTCATTTCTTTTGTCTGGCTTTTCTGGTCTTCCAATATCGTTCAAACATACACTCAATTTGACTGTAGGTTCTATCATCCTTTGTGATCGTAATTTCACTTCTCTCTCTGCTCCCATAGTGAATCAGGCGAATGACCCCTGAATCTTTTCATCTCCATACTTATTTTTCTGTCTTTTCAATATGGGGTACACTGCTCTTGCAGTCCCTTATACGCCTGAGTTATTCTACTTTCTGTTCCTGGTACATTCAGGAAATATCTAAATCTTTTAAGTATTTATATTTCTCCACCATCTTTATCTCTGCATCTTCCACATCCACTCTCAGCTCTCTCCCTCCTTCATCTCCACTGACCACCAAGATCTCCGTCTTTTTCTAGGTTCATAGCAGAATCGGCCTCTAAGCCTATCCACAAAAACATAAATACCACACCTTTCAGCCTATCTCCCCTTCTTCTAGGCGGTGTTAAGTCATTCAGGTATCCCAGAATATCACCGTTCATCTTCCTATATTCTCTCTCACCTTCGTTGACACTACATCCAGATATGCTACAAATAAAATTGGTGAAAGCACATTTTCCTGTTTGACTCCCGTTCTCACCTCAAACCATTCCTTCTCATATTCTGTTTTTACATTACATTTACTTTTCTTATACAAACTTTCCAGGGCTCCTCAACTTTTTATTCACTGAGATTCTTTCTCTAGCACTCTCCACAGTCTCTCCCTAGGCACCGAATCAAAAGCTCTTTGCAAATTCACGAAGGTCACACTCACCCCAACATTGAATTCCATATCTTTTCTATCGTAATTTCAAGAACAAGAGATCTGCTCGTTCTTGTTCTTTTTCTATATCTGTGCTGCTCTTTCCCCAGTCTGGGCCTCTACTACAATTCTCAGCCTTCTCCTTAGTATTATGCTTTTGCCAAGTGGTCCAACAAGGATATTCCCCTGTAGTTTTTAGTCTCTTGTATCTCCTTTTCCCCTTATATATTGGAAATAAGATTGACTTTCCCCACCTCTATGGTACCTCATTCTCGTTCCAATACCTATTGAACAATTTCAGAATTACTTATTTCATTTTCTCTCCTCCCTCTTTTATTAGATTCATGCAGGGCTGCGGAGTCGTAAAATAAATTTTTCGACTCGACTCCTTAAATTCAATTTGATTTTTCGACTCCGACTTTAATTGAACAAAATTTTCGACTTGACCACTTCAAACAAAAATTTTGACTGACTCCGACTCAGCAGTCACCCGTACCTCTCTGACCTTGACTCAGCTTAGTGCTTACAGAGTTACAGTAAAACATTTTTTTGTTTCAACTATTTTTTTTTCGCTTGCTTTTGAGAATAAAAAAATATACCACTTTTCCAATGAATTTAATCTCCAAATGCTATACGGTAAAGTACCGTAAAGACATAAAGATGCAGGCGCAACACATGACAAACAAATATATTTCAGTTTCGGAAACAAATGTATAAAGTAATTATAATGCAAATTATTTTTATTTTTATTATAAACACATTATAAGCAATAGTTTAATACTCTTCTTTCATTACATACACACACAATAATAATAATAATAATAATAATAATAATAATAATAATAATAATATTAATAATAATAATAATAATAAAATAATTCTATAATTGACTCCGACTCCGCTTACACAGCAGGAATTTTCGACTCGACCCACTTAAAGAATTTTCGACTCCGACTCCGTCCGACTCCTGGAAAATTGCAAGACTCCGACTCCGCAGCCCTGGTTCTATGGGTATCACATCTTCCCCCGGAGACTTAACGTTCTTCATAGCTCTCAGAACCACCTCCAACTCCTCCCCCTCCTCCCCTCCTTCAACTATCTCTTTTCACCTCCTCCACTTGCTCATTCACATTTAACAGTTCTCTGAAGTATTCTGTCCATCTCCTGTTTATTTCTGTTGATCTCACCAAAACTTCTCCTTGCTTTCTATCTTTGATATTGCACACTTTCCTCTTTGCTCTATACGGTTTTGCCAGTCTAAAATTCTTCTTTCCTTTCTTGTCCCACATCTTCCCGTAATTTTCTTAATTCTTTTTCTGTCTTTTTTTTCAATCTTCTAATTGTTTATTTCTTGCCTCCACATACCGTGTGCAGTTCTATTTTTTCAACACCTTCATCAATACTGTTTTCCTTCTTTTTCTCCTTCACTTCTTCAGTCCACCACCCTTTCGTGTATTTTTCCTTTGTTCCTGCTACATATCTTACCAGGGTCTCTTATGCTGCCTTCTACTACTTCGTTTCTTGTATCTTCCCAACCCTCCTAATTATTCTAGGTCCTCGCTTTTATTTTTTTTTCATCGTATTCCTTTCCTGCTACACTAAACTGATTCATCTTTCTCCATTTCTTCTTTTTTCTTCATTCTGTGTTTTCTGTTCATTTTCAGGTCTGTCACTAACAATCCATTATCCGAATCAGCCATATCAGGTATCACTTTTTCACATCTTCCTTATTAGCTTGTTATCAGATGATATTATA
>JABUQX010138839.1:17500-22500 GCA_015478945.1 Trachelipus rathkii
AAATGTTATGTCAACCTTGAATCGATCCTTTAAGGTCGATACCTAAACACCTCACTTGAGATTAGGTCAAAACTGTTCACATATGTTAATTTTTATTTGTTGTTGATTTGTTGTTATTGTTTGTTAAGTTTGCATATCAGATTAGGAAAATTTGTGCAATATATATATATATATATATATAACTATATATATATGATGTATATATATATATATATATATATATATATATATATATATATATATATATATATATATATATATATATATATATATATATATATATATATATATATATATATATAATATATATAAAAAAAAAAATATATATATATATATATATATATATATATATATATATATATATATATATATATATATATATATATATATATATATATATATATATATATTAGTGATGGGACGATTATGAAATTTTTGCCGATGACGATGACGATGACGATTAGAGCAAATTTCACCGATGACGATGACGATGACTATCACTCAACATTTCTATTTCTCTCTCTCTCTCTCTCTCTCTCTCTCTCTCTCTCTCTCTCTCTCTCTCTCTCTCTCTCTCTCTCTCTCTCTCTCTCTCTCATATATCTCTCTCTCTCTCTCTCTCTCTATATATATATATATATATATATATATATATATATATATATATATATATATATATATATATATATATATATATATATATATATATATATATATATATATATATATATATATATAAAGAGGTGAGACTGGGGGGTCAGGGGGTTCAACCTCACGAAATTATTTTAGCGATCAAAATTTTTTATTCCTTAAGTTTCAATAATAATAATAATAATAATAATAATAATAATAATAATAATAATAATAATAATAATAATAATAATAATAATAATAATAATAATAATAACAACAATAACAATAACAATAATAATAATAATAATAATAATAATAATAATAATAATGATAATGATAATGATAATGATAATAATAATAATAATAATAATAATAATAATAATAATAATAATAATAATAATAATAATAATAATAATAATAATTAATAAATAGTTAATCAATGAAAATGAAAAGTATTTATTAATGGAAATGAGAGACATGTTTCTGGTCTGTAACGATTTCTTAGGTCAAGTGGCTGTTCTCATATATGTATAAAATATTTAGAACAGGGACTTAAATGTAAGGTTTCAAGTTTGCAGATGATAGCAAATTGGCTACCTCAATAAGGAATAATGATGGATGTATAAAGATTTAAAAGATAAGGAGGGAGCTGTAATCGTTGATGGGATGAGCAGGTTCATTCCTTCTTCAGCTAAATTTTTCTTTCCTCATTCATTCCTTCTAAAACTAAATCTTTCTTTCCTCATAATCCATGGTTCGATCGTGCTTATTCTCTGGCCATTCAGGCTAGAGACAGTGCCTATCGAGTGTGGAAAAATTCTCGTTCTCCTATCACTCTCGCTAATTTTCATTCAGCTAGAAATCGTTGCAGGGATACTCTTCGACGAGCAAAGCTGGCTTTCATCAAAGGAAAGTGTGCTAACCTCCTTGGTTCTCCTACTGACAAATCTTTCATATCTAGCAACTTCTGTAAATCTGCCTTTCCTCCTCTTATTCGATCTGATCATTGTGTTGCTAATTCTCCAACTGAAAAGGCTAATCTCTTCGGCCCCTCGCTCAACTATATTCTCTGTCTCAATACTAGCACTTTCCCTCCCTCAGTGTTGGAAGCTCTCACATGTCCAACCTATGAAAAAAGGAAGCCGCTCTGATCCTTCTAACTATCGCCCTGTAGCTCTCACTTGTTACTATCTAAGATCTTTGAAACCCTTCATTCCATCTTGGGATCATCTGGAAACTCATGATCTTCGTTTGGCTCTCGCTGCACGAAGTCTACTGGCGATATACATTCCTATCTAACCGATTTATGGTTTTTCGCTCTTAGGAACTACGGGGAGACTTGGGTGGTGGCGCTTGACATATCCAAAGCATTTGACCGAGTATGGCACGCGTCACTACTCTCCAAGCTCCCCTCCTTTGGGTTTCCTCCTTCTCTTTGCTTACTTATATCTAGCTTTCTTTCAAATCGCTCAATATCGGCTGTTGTTGATGGGGGCGACTTCTTCTTCTTTTCTGTCAATAGTGGTGTTCCTCAGGGTTCTGTCTTATCTCCTACTTTATTCCTACTTTTCATTAATGATCTTCTCACCTGCACCTCCAACTCTATCCACTCGTATTCCGATGACTCGACCCTTCATTCTTTAACTCATATCAATTCTACTCCCACTTTTACTTCTGGAATTGCCTCTCGTCTTAATCTTTCCGATTTTATTCTCGCTGATGGATAGAAATATCTTTGTGAAATTCAATTCTTTAAAACCCAACTTTTACAAATCTCCTTCTCAAAAATACCTTCTAACTTTCCTGTCTCTTTCGACGGTTCTGTCGTCTCTCCTGTTGACAATATAAACATCCTTGGCCTTAACATGAGCAAAAAAATGTCTTGGAAACCTCACATCACAATGGTTGCTAGGGCGGCCTCAAAGAACTGGAAGTTCTGTTTAGACTGTGAGAATTTCCTCCTTTTCTCAGTTGCTCCGCTATACAAAGGTCTCATCCACCCATGTATGGAGTACTGCTCTCATATCTGGGGGGGGCTCTGGTTTCACCCGGCTTTTGGACAGGGTCGAGTCAACGGCAAAATGTATAAACTATTACTGCACTTTCCAGTTCACTTGATCACCCTCTATCTTTGCAAGGCGATGTTGGTGCTTTATCTCTATCCTATAGGTACCGCAGCGGCAAGTGCTCGAGGAAACTTATCACTCGCGTACCACCACCTTTACGACGCCTTCGTAGCACAATAGGTGCTGTATCTGCGCACGAGTATTGTGTTGACATTGGTAACTCCAGGCTATTTGCTGTGGTGCTTCCTTCTTTCCCACCACCTCTGTTTTGTGGAATTCTCTTCCATCTTCTGTATTTCCTACTGAATTTAATCCCCTCACTTTAAAGCCTGCGTCTGTGCTCATATGCGTAATTTGCGCTAGAGGGTGAATTTTTGAGAGTACTACACCCCCTCCTTGAATAGGGCTCTGCCCGTGAGTGGTGGTAACAACTGTAAAAAAAAATCCTTGAATGGGCAGATATGTGGCAAATGAACTGAATCTCCTATTCCCCCATCCAAAACATCATTCAGATTATCCCAGAAAATCATACTCTTTTCAACATTACCCTCAGATAGATCATATGTCGCAACCACACAAATTTTGATCTTTTCAAACTTAAATTTAACCTTTAGACTTCTAGTACTCACACACACAAAATCTACCATAGCTCTCTACCACAACTCACTCATCAGAATTGCAAATCCTTCTATCCCTCTCTCATTCCTTTCCACAGCAACACAAACACATTTCACACCACACCACTCATTTTCACCGTTTCCTTTCATCTTTGTTTCAGTCACAGTGAGCAAATCAAATTTGCCCTTTCTAAATACATCCATCACCTCTCTCCTCATCTCCTCAACATTTATTCCTCTGACATTTCATATACAGATACGATTCATACATTTTTGCCGACGAAGGATAGAAGGGCGCTTACTGCGGATCACGACCTTCTCCGAGGCATGTATTTATTCCTGGCAAAAGATAAGTGGTAGTAGGCAGCCAACCTAGCTACCACCGTCCCATAGTCGCCTTCGACACACACGGACCTGCGTCGTGGGCAATTTTTTCTCCCTACACGTATGGATATAAGGGATAGGGATGTCTTTAAGATGTTGTCTAGAAGAGGGGTGTGAGTTATAAATCTATTATATGTATATGATATGTTGTCTGGAGGATGAATGTGGATATGAACATAACAGAAAGGCAAACCATTAGGCACTGGAATGTCATACATACCATAAAGCAAAATGGTATATATATGTATATATATATATATATATATATTCTATAACTATATATATATATATATATATATATATATATGCTATATATATATATATATATATATATATATATATATATATATATATATCTCTCTATATATATATATGATATATATATATATATTATCCTTATATATAATATATATATATATATATATATATATATATATATATATATATATATATATATATATTCTTCTTTCATATATATATATATATATATATAGTCATTTATATATATATATATATATATATATATATATATATATATATAAAATTATGATTATTATTATTATTATTATTATTATTATTATTATTATTATTATTATTATTATTATTATTATTATTATTATTATTATTATTGATTTAATAATGTTCAAAATTCTTAATATTTGCTCAATTAATCGGCAAAATAATCGGCGAAAGATGATGACGATGCGGATGCGGATGTCACTTTAGGTGCGGATGTTCCGCAAATGCGGATGCGGATGCGGATGTCATGTCCATCACTAATATATATATATATATATATATATATATATATATATATATATATATATATATATATATATATATATATATATATATATATATGCTATAAATAATATTATATATATATATAGTAAAATTTGTATATATATATATATATATATATATATATATATATTTATATTTATATATATATAAATATTTATAAATTTATATATATATATAAATACATAAAAGGTCATATATATATATATATATATATATATATATATAATGAAATCTGATATTAATCCTAAAACTCTGTTTTCTTTCACATAATATAAAAAGAAATCCTATCTCCTCCATCCCCAGTCTTATAATATCTTTTTCGTCTTTCGCATGTTTAAATATTTAATTCCTTACTTAGAGCTTCTTCATGCATGTAGAATTTGAGAGATATTTTGAATTAGAAGACGTTACAAGAATATTACAGTCCGCGTTACATTTATGAATCACACAGTAGGCCTTTCCACAATATGGTCCTGTAATTACGCACACATTCGTC
>JABUQX010138839.1:30000-37781 GCA_015478945.1 Trachelipus rathkii
TTAGAGACCTTTTATTGGTTTCTCGATAAAATAAATAGACTTTCTATTAAATTTTTCTTTATACGGCACACTGAGGGCTCGAGCCGACGGGGAACAGATGGGGGACGTTTTCCATACCCGTAGGGGAGGGGCGGAACCCCCACGACACCCAAATACCAAAGAGCAGAGGAGGTTCCGGAGGCCACTCCCCGGAGGGAATTAGTCTACCCCGTAGTGGTTTCCCCGGAAGGCCGAGAGACCCCGACTCCTGCCATCGGTGCGGTATACCCTTGGGGTATTCTTTAGTAAAAAAAAAAAAAAAAGCAAAATTTAATAGAAAGTCTATTTATTTTATCGAGAAACCAATAAAAGGTCTCTAAATAGGCCTTCTCTAATCATACTATGACTAATGTAATATTTTTATTATTATTATTTTATTTGCTATCTGGGATTAAATATATTCCCTTCGCTATTAACTGTGATTTTGGTTATATATTTTTTTGTTTCAGGACCAGCATTGGACCAGGAATTCAGCAGTGTGTTACGTTTGCAGTAATGGTTTACCCAGACTCATGTGGACATAATCGAGAATCTTGTTTATATATAATAATATATATATGTATATATATATGTAATAATAATATAATAATAATATATATATAATAATAAATATATATATATATATACCTCTTTATATATATAATATATATATATATATATATATAATATATATATATAATAATAATAATATATATATATATATATATATATATATAATAATAATAATAATATATATATATAATAATATATAATAATAATATATATAATAATAATATATATATATATATATATATATATATATGTAATAATATAATAATAATATATGATATAAAGGAGCTTTTTAATTTGAGCTTTCTATCTTTATTATCCATAAAAATAGTTTTCCCTTATAATTTTTATTGCTATTTAATTTTTTTTTTTTTTATCTTTCATTTTGTTATTTTTGCTTATCATTCCTTTTTTTTCTTTTTATTTAGTTCGTATATACATTAGGAAAATAATTGAAAAGGGGGATAAAAGCAAAAAAAAAAAAAAAAAAAAAAAAAAAAAAAAAAAAAAAGTTACTTTGACAATATTAATTAACGTCTCGGAAAGTTTTCTCGTTTTTAATTGGTTAACTTTGCAATGAGATTATAAAAATGGGTTATGACAAATTATAATATATATATATATATATATATATGTTTATTTATATATATATATATAAATATTTATTATATATATATATATATATATATATATATATATATATATATATATATATATATATATATATATATATATATATATATAAATATATATATATATATATATATATATACTATATATATATATATATATTATTGTCTTTAAGTGGGCAAACGCCAGAACTTGTCAAATTACACCAGTGTTGGGAAATCAGAGCAGAGATTAAATTAGAAGGCCGATGTGCCCCAGAAACTGGCGATGACGGAAAGTGTGCAAGTGAAAGTTGTTTGGTAAAATGTATAAAGGTTGTGTTTTCATTATGTAGTGTTTTCTAATTTCTATACTATACAAGTGGAGTAAATGTAAGATGCGGCTTAATCTGGGAAAGATAGTTTGAAATTAGAAAAGATGAGATTGTGTGGAAAGGCGTGTCCCTTAAGTTCTTCTCATCGCAGCAGGGTATGCGCCTGGAGTTAAATAGAGCGGTGACTGATTTAATATCGAGGGTATAAAGAGAGAGAGTGATAGAATAATTCGACTGGCAAAAAGAGGTTGGAGAGAGTTAGTGAGGCCTAGTGGATAGAGCTCCCGGTTACTGTTAACTCAGCGACGCGGAGTCCAGTGTTCGAATCCCCGCTGATGGAGTAAAAACTGACTCATAAGAGGAAAAAAAACTAGATTCCACCTGTGTGTGAGGGGAAACATCCCCTATGTGCGAAGCATTCTCCCCATACAAGGAGGAACGGCACCCCTATAAAGAGCACGAAGCTTGGGTAGTGTGAAGAAATTTTGAAGGCGCTTTAGAACAAAGAACTCTTAAAGTTGATTATTAAGAAATCATGCAGTATTACAAAAAAGATCACGAAAGAGAGAAAAGAGCATAAGAAATGGAGACAGATGAAGGTTTGAGTTGGGTGTTTTCAGTTGTGTGGAAGATTATGTCGATTGGAAAGATAGAAAAACTTGAGTTATTGAGACATTGAGAAACAACCATCCTTTCCCATCCTTTCCCATCCTTTCCACGCCTCAATCATTTATTTGTTGCTTTGGGAGACGTTTTCAAAGTTAAAAGGAGTAATGAAGGTGATGTCGTCTTTATTTAAGGAGTATAGGTGAGTAAGTGATACAAAAAAAGCTCATTAATGTTGAAGAGTAGAATAAAAAAATGAGGATAGGACCAAGACCCGGAGGAGTACCATATTAATAGGTTTAAAAGATGAACCGTGCCGTTTTACAAGTAACGGAAAAAGGAACAAGAGAGGAAGAAAATCAGAAGAAGACCACTGAAAGAGGATGAGAGAGAGAGAGAAGAGAGAGAGAGAGAAGCTTAGAAATCAATCTTTGCGTCATACTCTGTCGAATGTTATCGATATGTCCAGTTCTAAAGAAAGGGAATCACCGAAGTGCCGATGAGCAGAGAGAACCAAGAGTCAGAGAGTGAAGTGAAAGAAGTTCAGAAATAGCTTGTTCCATACGGCAGTCTTTCTGACCATCGGATATAAATTAGAAGTTTCCAAATCTTCATGTTAAGTAAAGATTCGGAAAAGATTGGATAGTGCTTAGCTTAAAGCAATAGGACGATAGGTGGAGTGTTGAAATAGGTACCCCCCCCCTCTTTTTTTGTCACAGGTTGGATGAGCTCATATTCCAGTATGAAGGGAATATTGAAGCCGATTTGCATATGCGAAATAGATTTCCAAGGCGGAATGCAAGCTCAGAAGCATAAGTTTTAAGAACCATATGTGGGACACTGTCCGAACCTGCTACGCATTCTTATTGTCACGTTCATAAATTGGAGAGATGTGGTATTTAGAAAAAAATTCATTATTTGGCATAAAAGAGTTGAAGGGAAGTGGAGATGGATTAGGAGGAGGAGGAGGAGGAGGAATAGCTCCTTAGTCGCATAACGCTGGTTTATATATATATATATATATATATATATATATATATATATATATATATATATATATATATATATATATATATATATATATATATATATATATATATATATATATATATATATATATATATATATATATATATGGCCAGCATCCCGAAAAGTTCAGGCATGTAACTAGAAAACTATAACATATACACGAAAATAAATATCATTTTATTAATCAGGAGACATTTTTACCGCAGAAATTAAAAAAAAAAATTAATTTATTCTAATATTTATTAATAACTCCATATTAATATTAGTAAAAAGTGCAGGCTCTGATTGACTTGAAAGACCTTGAAAGCTGCAGTCTCGAGAGAAAAGTTGCCAAATGTCGCTTTATAATATAATTGGAGAAATTATTATTTTTTTCTTTTTATATCCTTCTTAGGGGGTTCGAGCCGAGGGGGGGACGAAGTCCCCCCCGTCGTCCCCCGGTAGGCCGAGAAACCCCGACTCTATCTATCGTTCTTGTTTACCCGTGGGTATTTGTCCGTTTAAAAAAAAAATCAACATTTGGCAACTTTCCGTCATCAGTCGTAGTGAGCGGCATCTTCGAATTGTCAAAAAACTAATATTTTCAAGATTTTTAACAATTTTTTTTTTTAAATTTTTTTTTTTTTATTTCTTTTTAATTTCTGCGGTAAAAATGTCTCCTGATTAATAAAATGATATTTATTTTCGTGTAGCTGTTATAGTTTTCTAGTTACATGCCTGAACTTTTCGGGATGCTGACTATATATATATATATATATATATATATATATATATATATATATATATATATATATATATATATATATATATATATATATATATATATATATATATATATATATATATATATATATATATATATATATATATATATATATATATATATATCGTATATAGTTAGTTAGGAGATAAATAAATAGAAGAGATGAATTATGTCGTTGATTGGCGAAGCAGAAAATTCTAGACTCCAAATTAGTAAGACTTGAACAAACAAAGTCGTTGCGGACTTTCCACGCAATATTCTCCGTTGTATGAAAAGCGAGGATATAGATAGTAAGAGGGAATAAAATTTGTTTCGGAGAGGGAGGAAGCGCTCAAGCACCTGTGTTTCGTTTAAAGAGAAGAGAAGAGAGAGAGAGTTTAGAGAGGAAGTGAGGAAATATTCAGCAAAGTGGAAATCGTGATAAAAAATGTAAATATTGCATAAATTATAGAATTAGAAAAGCGTTTTCATCAGAGCTCGTCTGTGATTCTTTAGCGACACCAACTCCAACATCTGAGTTTCGCCAACTCTTGCTTGAACTGTGATGGAAAGGATTCGTTATAATCTTTGGAAGTAACGCACGCCCATCTCGAGCATTTTGCGTGGCTACATGACTTACCATATAATCAGTTTTATTATAAAAGTTAACGTATTTAGGTTTCTAAGATTTAGTATGTGTGATTTATGAAGGAAGTGATGAGTGCATGTTAGACCATGTATGTGTAAGGTGGAAAGTGACATTGGGAACCGTTGTATTAGTGAGGTGTGAAATAAACGAACCATCCATTCGGAACAAAGTATTCCAAATATTTACTTATATATATATATATATATATAATATATATATTTATATATATATATATATATATATATATATATATATATATAATATATATATATATATATTTTTATATATATATATATATATATATAATTTTGATTTGGACTCCGTTAATATTAGGTTAGGTTAATTTAGGTTAGGTTTGGTTAGGTTACGTTAGGTTACGTTCGGTTGGAGTTGGGTTAGAATAAAGTGACCCGCTTTTAGGCGGGACAGTCCCGCTTTTTTCGACCCTGTCCCGCTTCTTTAAAATAGAAAAAAATGTCCCGCTTTTTTCTGAGAAGTCCCGCTTTTTCCAGAGAGATCCCGCTATTTTTCCCTTTTCAAATAATTATAAAAATAGAATATATATATATATATATATATATATATATATATATATATAAATATATATATATATATATATATATATATATATATATATATATATATATATATATATATATATATATATACTATATATATATATATATATATATATATATATATATATATATATATATATATATATATATATATATATATATATATATATATATATATATAATATATAATATATATATATATATATATATATATATATATATAATTTACTGTGAGAGAAAATAAAAGTAAGATTTTTAAGACATGCTTTGAGCCAAAATTTTCTTGTGCTAGAACAAAGTGCGAAACAATTGTTTTAAATGTTTTTGCTCCATATGCTGAGGCAGAACTACGACAACAAATAAAAGATGCCCACTGTGTAACACTTTTAACCGATGCGAGCAACCATGGATACATTAAACTGTTTCCCGTTATGGTTCGTTTCTTCCAGCCATACGTAGGAGTTCAGGTAAAACTCCTTGACCTTCAATCTTTCCCTTCAGAGACCTCTGACATAGTCGTAAATTATTTAATAGATTTAATTAAAAATTATAATTTACACAAAAAAGTAGTTGGTTTTTGTGGTGATAACACAAATTGTAATTTTGGGGGCCATGCAAGAAAAGGAGTAAATAACATTTTTAGAAAGCTGAATACCTTCATGGGCAGAGAGTTAATTGGAATAGGATGTTTCGCTCATATTCTGCATAACGCAGTGCAATGTGGTAGCGATTGCCTCCCTGTTGATGTTGAAGCTGTAATTGTAAAAATATATTCGTATTTTTACATTTATACCGTTCGAGTAGAAGAGCTTAAGGAATTTTGCGATTTTGTCGAGATTGAGTATAAACAGCTTCTTGGATACAGCAAAACAAGATGGCTTGCTTTAATGCCAGGAAATCGAAAGAGTGTTGAAACTCTTTCCTGGACTGAAATCATACTTTGACAGTCAGAACAAATGTCCAGAGGTTTTGAAAATGTTTTTTGAAAATCCCCTTGCTGAAATATGGCTTCATTTCCTTCATTCCCAGGCAGCTTCTTTTCACAAAGTTGTTATGAAGATTGAAGGAGACAATATTTCAGCCGTAGAAGAAGTATTGCTAGAAATATCCAATATGAAAGAAACATTACAGTCGAGATAAGACCATGTGTTTTTACCACATTCGGTTCGAGGGCTACTTAGCAAGCTTGAAGAAGAGGGAGTAGATTCTTCTGAGGTAAAGACCGTAAAGAAAATAGTTGTGGATTTTTATGATACTTGTTTGAAGTACTTGGATCAGTGGTCAGTTACATTTTCAGATTTCGAATTTATGGATTGGATTTCGCTAAGGAAAACCCCAAGTTGGTCACAAATTGAAAAAACAATGGATTTTGCGTCAGAAAAAAAGAGGTTTTGAACCCAAGAAAGATTCAGATTTGTTTGACGAGTTTACGTGTTCGACCAAATATATAGGCGAGAAAGTAGACGAATGGAATGCTTCGAATCTAGTAACAGACAAACGGTGGGTGGAAGTATTTACTTTCCTTAAGAATCGTAATATTTCTCATCAACATTTGTCGGCATTAGTTCAATATATCCTTTGTCTTCCTGGAACAAATGCCTCCACAGAACGTGCGTTTTCTCATGTAAATAAGATCTGGACTTCTGAAAAACCCAACTCAAACCTCAAACTCTGAAAGGAATTCTTACTACCAAAATAAATTTTGATCAGACATGTATGGAGTTCTACAATTTAATTAAATCGTCTCCAGAACTGCTGAAGAAAATTTCATCTAGCGAAAAATACTGTAACTGAAGGTATATATATATATATATATATATATATATATATATATATATATATATATATATATATATATATATATATATATATATATATATATATATATATATATATATATATATATATATATATATATTCTATATATATATATAAAAAAATATATACAGAAATATAATATATATATATATATATATATATATATATATATATATATATATATATATATATATATATATATATATATATATATATATATATATATATATATATATATATATATATATATATATATATATATATATATATATATATATATATATATATATATATATATATATATATAATAATAAATATATATATATATATATAGATATATATATATAATAATAATATATATATATATATATATATATATATATATATATATATAATATATATATATATATATATATAATAACATATATATATATATAACAACATATATATATATATATATATAGTGTGTCCCGATTTTAACTACAAGAAATCTGGTCACGTGGGTTGAATTGTTAGGTTACCCTATGTTGTAAAATTATTGAAATTACGATATATTTTTTATTGATTTTCGTTCCTGGAGTCAACCTCTTATAAATAGCCTATATATATATATATATATATATATATATATACTCCTCTTTATATATACTAGCTATATATATATATATATATATATATATATATATATATATATATATATATAAATATATATATATATATATATATATATATATATATATATATATATATATATATATATATATATATATATAAATATATATATATATATATATATATATATATATATATATATATATATATATATAT
>JABUQX010138840.1:0-5000 GCA_015478945.1 Trachelipus rathkii
TATTGGTTGATTTATTTATACCCGAGGGAACAGTTCTATAAGAGGGGTACACTAATGCGGCTTCTCATTATTTAATTTTATTTATTTAGGTCCAACCTGGATCATATATAGTCTAATAATAAAGGACATGCGGCTTGTCTTAAGTTATTATTTTTATTTATAATGATTGACTGGGACATTTCTAGAGGAATCCAGTGTGCTTAAGTGTTAGTTATTTTTAATCTAACTAATTATTATGCGTTGACGAGGGACAGTCCTGATAAGACCCATTTGCTGCTTCTATAAGTATAATTCCTTATTTATTATTTAATGCTACTGTTTATTGGGATATTCTAGAGGGGCCAATGCTGCTTCTTAATTAATATTTTATTTTATTAGTTGACCGGGACAGTCTAAAAAGGACCAGGTGACCAAGCGGCTTCTTGTATTATTCCTATTTATTATGGGTTGACTGGGACATTCTCGAGAGGTTAATGCAGAACTAATGTTATTTCTGAAATAAATATATAAGAAACTGCATAAACCCTCTCTAGATGCTCCATCATCCCATACTAAGATAAGAATAATACAAGAGAGCCGTAGGTCCATTTTAGACGTCCAGTCAACCAATAAATTAATAATTAAGAAGCCACATGGCCCCTCTAGAATGTCCAAGTCAAGCCCATAATATAATAAATAAAATAATACTTAAAGAAAGCAGCAATTATGCCTAACTCTGAGTAGCGGAGCAATAATAATATATATTATATAAAGAAACGTAAAATAGAATTAGGAAACCGCATTGACGTCTCTAAAATGTGCCAGTCCAGTCACCTCATAATAAATAAGAATATATTTAAGAAGCCGCATGGTCTTTTTAAGACTGTCCCAGTCAACCATAAAAAATTAATAAATAAGAGAAGCCGCATTGGCCTTCTAGAATGTCCCAGTCAATCATATTAATGATCAAACTAATAAATAGAATATATACCTTAGAAGCCGCATGGGCCCTATCCTAGACTGTCCCCAGTCAACTCACTAATAAATAAGAAGTAATACTTGAGAAGGCCGCATGTCCTTTCTAAGACTGTCCCAGTCAATCAACTACAATTTAATAATTAAGAAGGCTGACGGTTGGCCGCCTCTGGGAATGTCCCAGTCGAAACCATCAATAAATAACTGAAATAATTAATAGAGTATATTCTTAAGAACTCAGCAATGTGAGCTTATATTCTATACTAACATAGTCAGCGCCTATTCTATATCCTCAATATACCAAAATAATCTTAAAAGGCCCTATCGTTATGCCTTAACGTTAGCACGCGCTTATCGTTTACAAGAGCATTAATATCTATTGTCACGTTTAATAAGGCACTGTGCTTACCGATTGGTGCCTGACGTTTTTACGCCAGCCCAGCTTAGCAGTACATATAATCAGTATTATAACGAACACTTATAGCAAAACAATTATATAGGTAGATATATATATTAAATATTTATGATTTAACAGATCTGAACTATTAATTATATTAATTCAATTATTTTAACACCTAGGATATATATTAGCCTAGTTTTAGGGTATCAAATTCATACAAGGACAGATATGATAAACTATACTATATATATATAAAAGATAATTGTATACATATAGACTTAACGGAGAGTACAAAGTATACTAAGTTTTAGTTGATAAATATTATAATGATAAATATAAAATATATATTAGGTACCCATACACTATTCAATAAATATATATAGTTTTTATATTTATAAATTTTTATTTTATCGCCTTGATGCAAACTTTTCTTAACTATATTACTAAAAATATAAAAATAATAATTAAAAAAAATTAAAAAATTCAAAATGTAATAATTATCATAATAAAATTATCAAAAATAATATAAAAAGATTAAGCTTTACTAAAACATCAAGTAAAAAATCAATTGATTTTTTTCTAATTAGATATTTATTATTCGAGGCCATACATATATCCCTGCCTATTATATATATCCACACTTTTACCAAATATACATTACTCCAACATTGACTAATGCTTAATTTTACATTAACGATAAGTATTAATTACTCATAAGATTATTTATCATTATATACCTGACTAATCACATCATATATAAATTATACTACATTACCGTGTAATAGAACAATCACTAAGTAAGTATATTTATACTCACTCAGTTAATAAGCTTTAAATTAATTGAGACATAGACATACTTTAACACACATATAAATACCAGACGAATAATCTACTTATACATTTACTGAAGTTCCTATACTCTTAATATAAACAACATAAAGTACATCTATATATTAGGCATATTCGATTAACAAATAACGTACTACCATCTCCTTACTTATTTTTCCTAAGCATATAACTCATAGTATATCATTATTGAGTTTTATAATTATTACATAAACATAATCTTATTAGATTATACGTAGCATTATACGAGTATACATTATTATATACTGAGGTAATAAACATAGCACAAAAAATGAGTTATTTTTTATATATACTTATATATAACTTACGTACTAAAGGATCGAAATCACGCGCGCATAACACACGAAATGTATTTTCCACATTATAAAAAAGCTAACATAAGCATCATATATAGAACATAAGACATATTAATGTGAACACTACATATATACATCTAACACAACTTAATACTATGACACATATAATATAAATACATTATATACATTATAACTAGGTTTATCTATAACTACTTTAAATCAACTACAGTAAAGTTAACTAGCAATGATACAAAACGTATCCTATTATCTATACTATATTAATTTCAAGCATATCGTTAACATAACTCATAAGACAGTTAATTTTACATACTAGACTAAAAATACTACAGGATATTTAACAATAACATCTTATTCAATTTTTAATATAACATAGTCTATATTTAAATATATACAGTATACCTAACGATTTAATAACATATATGTAAAATTAAACTAATACAGTTTTTATTCATTAACATAATACTAATATAATAAATTATAAATAGTTCTTTGAATATACAATTAATAATATATCACAATAAAATATTTATTGTTAATTAAGTTTTAACAGAGTTTAAGAAGCCAGTAATCAGTAATCGAGTAAAATCAAAGCCATCAACCCGCTCCCCCCGTCTCCACCAGGACCATTTTATCTATTGACTTCCTATTGAATTCAGTCGATCATATTCTCGAGTATCATTTCGAACTAAACATATACACAGAATAATGTTTTTGTAATCCACATCTAACTGTCGAATATATGCTACCGTAACAAGTTTTTTACATTAATAATGCTACATAACAAACCATGAACTAAGAATTTAGATTTACAAACGTGAAAGTAAGAAGAGCACTTCAACCGAATCACAACTCACTGGGAACACCTTTTAATAAAGTTCATACTTAATAACACTAAAGTACCTATCTTAGCGTCAAACGTAACGCCAATTCACACTTTTTCAAGGATAACTCTAGCATATCATTGTTAATTTTAACATTACCACTATTGATTTACGTTTTCGCATTACAGTATCATTTCGATAAACAAGCACAAAGAGTCTTTATATACTATAACCAGCGAATATATCCTAACCTAACAAGTTTTCTACATTAATAAAGCTAACAAGCATCATATGAACTAAGAATAATAATGTACAACTACAAACTTAACACAACTTACGCACTAATAAACCGTTGCCTTTACAAAGTTCCACACTTAAACACCAGTAAAGCTAACTAAGCATTTTGCATACAAAAGTAAAAAACCTATTTCCTACTTTTCCAAGCAATATCTCTAACATAATTAAAACGTTATTTTTACCTTGACATTTACATATTTACAAAAAATTTATCCATAACCGTAGTTAATTTATCATACGACCGAATACTGTAAACAATAACAAAAGTTTATCCAAACATAACATAAAAATAAGTATCTATAATAAAAATCAAATACTTATTTTGGAACAGTGGACTGATTTTGAAAGCAGTAAGATCAGTTAAATCAAGTCCAACAAACCGTCACCGCCTCCCCCATCCCTCCAATCATGACTTCTTGATCTATTTGATCTATTGATTCATGTCATATTTCAAGTATCATTTCGACTAAACAAACACCAAAATAGTTTTTATATCTAACCATCGAATCTTAGCGCTACGCGTAAAAAGGTTTTTACATTAATAAGCTAACATAACATAACCCTGATTAAGAATATAATGTACAACGACAACACCTAACATACCTTACGTACGAATAAACTACTACATTAACAAACTTCGCACTTAACAACAGTAAGTACCAACACTTCGTACAAAACGTACCTATTCCCACTTTTTTTCAAGCATATCTCCAACATATCAATGTTTAATTTTACATTAACATCGTATAATTTAACATAAAATTTAGCATAACCCGGTCTAAGCAGCATACGGAAAATATATTGCTAATGTAACGAATTTTTACATCAACTTCGTAAATATTTAACTAATTCATCATAATGTCTAAAATAAATATCCCCACGAATAATTGCAAAAGACAACAAAGTTTTAACCAAAACATAACATAAAAATAGTGTCACTCGTCTCGAGTATAACATCAGTTTGAACTATAAATAAACGTGAAATTAGCAAAATCCTCGAGCAAACCTAACATTACTCAACAAAATCTTAACCTAGCTTAACTTAACTTAACCACATCATCACCAGCTAACACTGTAATATCCTACAAAACTCACCATATTTCTCTAACAATCAGTGTTATTTCCACACAGTCATAGTAATATTTACATAACGTACCTAACTTACGAATAAAACAGCTTTCATGTAACAAGAGATCTCATACAACACATCACGTTCGAGAGAAACCCAGTGGATGCGCCCCATGGAAAGAGCGTGATACGTCCTCGAGGAATGGGGATCATCGAAGGGTGGTAAGCGGGCATTACTCCTCTCCTACGTTGAAGAGGCGCGTAAGGCCTATCAGC
>JABUQX010138840.1:17500-25998 GCA_015478945.1 Trachelipus rathkii
ATATGTAACTTAACATATATATATATATCTATATATATATATATATATATATATATCTATATATATATATATATATATATATATATATATATATATATATAATAAGAAGCCCTGAATGCATTTAAGGTTTCAAAAATAAATAATAGTTTATTATTGAATTATGTTATAGTTATAAGAATGAGGTCTTACTTCACAGGTGTCTCTTCATTCTTACCCAAACTTTGATCTACGCATGAGTGCCAATAGCAGCATCTGCACTGGTCAATACACACACACATACTCACATACACACATACTCACACACTCACACACAAATACGCACATGTGTGAACGTATTTCCAAAGAAGTTTGGATATAAGCTTCTTTTCTAATGCTGTTCTATTAACCCAGAAACTTTAGCAAATAACAGAGTAACTTCGTATTTATATATATATATATATATATATATATATATATATATATATATATATATATATATATATATATATATATATATATATATATATATATATATATATATATATATATATATATATTTAATATATTATCATCATCTATCTCCTATCCACAGATTGGGGTGAGGTGCATAGCATACACCGGAACAAAAACGTAGTAGAAGAAAATGACGCAAGTCGAAAAGAACGCACCCCCTTTACCTTCCCCTTTATAAACTTGAGTGAGAAAAATCCACCCTAGAGGTTTCACGAGACTGCGAAGTACCCTCACCGTGGTATCTCGTCAATGTGGGGCTCATCCCCTGGGCAAAGCCCACAACCATACCTCGTCACAAAACCTCGCCTTTCACCCCTGCTATGCACATTTCTTCTAGCCTCTGCTAAACTCTCATTCCTCTCCTTCAGGCATTCCTATAGTGACTCCATCCATTTTTTCTTCGGTATCCCAGCCGGTCGATTCTCACCACACTCACCACTATTCATCGGCTTAACCAACCAACTATCATCCATCCTTTCAATATGACCAAACCATCTTAATGCACTCTCGCTTATTCTCTCATTTACTCATTTCTTCACATCACACAACTCACTAATGCGTACATTCTCACACCTAACACGCACCTAAGATTGTGCATCTGAACACTTTGTACCTTAGATCTATACTTCTTATTCCAGACCATAGTTTCACTACTATACATTAATACAGGTAACAACATACCCTCATGCAAACCCTATCGTACTCAAGACTTAGTCCCTTCACATCCGCCAAGGATTTAATTTCACCAGCCACATTCCCATTCACAAAATTCCTACTACATTCTGCATCATTTGTCCCCTTTTATCCTACATATATCCTAAATATTTAAACTCAGATAATTGTTCCAGCTGCCCACCATCTAACATGACTTCACACAGCGGACTCTCGTCACTCACTATCATAACCTTACTCTTATCTACATTTACTTTCAAAGCCCTCCTTTTACAAACCCTGCCAAACCCTCATACCAATCCTCTCAAACTCTCTTCAGATTCGCCCCACAAAAATAATCATCCGCATACAATAAGCAGGGCACCCTCCACTCTCCTCCATTCTCCATCATTCTAACACCTTTCCCTGTCACCCCCACCTCTAATTTGTTCATAACCCCATCCTTATATAAATTAAATAACCAAGGAGACATAACACATCCCTGCATCACCCCGCTATTAATATTAAACCAATCACTTTCAAGTTTTAACTCCATTAATTTTTACATATACTTCACTATCGTCATTCATACTTTTGATTCCATTCAAAAGCCTGCCATCAACACCATATATCACTAACACCTGCCACAAAGCTTCCCTATTAATCCTATTATACTCCTGTTGCAAGTTCATAAAGCCTAAATACTATTTATTCTTCTCTCTCATTTTCTCAATCATTTGTTTCAATGTAAAAATTTGTTATACATATCCTCTACCACTTCTATATGCATCTTGTTCTTCACCAATCAGTCCTTCAGTCACTCGACGTATTCTTTCAACCAAAATATCAGCATATATCTTCCCTACAACACTCAATAAACTAATCCCCTGTAGTTCCTACAGTTCTTTTTATTCCCCTTAACCTTATATAAGGGTACTATTACTGCTCTTCTCCAATCTCTTAGTACTATACCCTCCATAGACGCTTTGTTACACAACTTCAATCACCATCTCGCCTCCATTCTTGATCATTTCCCAGTAATTCCATCCATACCTGCAGTTTTACTATTCTTCAACTATCTCACCCTACTAATTACCTCATCCCCAAAATACCTATTTTTTCTTGCACCATCAAACCTACACACATTCACTATCACCTCTTCATTACTACCAATGTTATACAGATTTTCAAAGCGTTCTCTCCATAGTCTTCTCACATCCATTTCATCAATTGCGAAAGCACCATCCCTATTCATTATTCTATGCAGATTCCCCTTACTCTCATTCTTAACCTTTCGCGTTTCCTTCCAGAAAAGCTTCCTATTCCCTTTTAAATTCCCCTTCATCCTCCCTCCAAATTGTTCATTTACCTCATTTTTCCTTCTACGTAAGCAACTTTTAATCTTCCTTTTTTTCTTCCTTATATAATTCCAAACATCTTTCTTTTGAGACCTCATCATTTGCTTTTAGTACATTTAACCACGTCACTTTTTTTACTTTTAACCGCTTGCATCACCTCTTCATTCCACCATTCACTGTTGAAATTCTTACTTCCTACTTTAGCACATCCACATACTTATCTTGCACTACTAACAGAGGCTTCCTTCATTTGTGTCCAGATTCAACTGATTTATTACAAGCTCTCTTAAATAATTTTCCTTATTACCTTGTTCACTTAACTTCTCACTCTTAATTCTTTCCACTTCCTCCCTTACCTCTTTCCTCTCCATCCAAGGCCCCACTAACCTAATCTTACATAAAACAACATAATGGTTCAATAATCCCATCCCCAGCCCCCTTACTGATTTAACATCCATCACATACTTCAACATCTCCTTCTTCACCAACACAAAATCAAACATACTTTTCACTTCGATACCATCTCTACTTACTCCAACTCTAGTATACTTATGAATACTCTTGTGTTTGATGAAAGAATTACTCACACACATACCTCTTTCCTCCCGTCATCCAAAATTTACCTGTTATAGTGTTATAAATTATTTAAGAAACCGACAACCAAACAATATACTAAATGAGCATCCACCAGAAATTGCATCCGAATTCGACTCTCTTCCTCTAACAGTCCAATCATCTCTGACCAAACTAAGATGTGGCCACCACCCAAGCCTGCAATATTACAAATACAGGTTTAAACTCAACCAGACCATGTCAAATATCTGCACAAAATGTCACCAGGCCCCGGAGACTGTACCTCACTTCCTCCTAGAGTGTCCAACTAATCATCGTCCCAGATAAATTTGGGGCATCACAAATTTGAGCGATCTTTTGAGGAGGCCGACTGCGTCTGCGGGGTATCTTCGCGAGGTGTGGCCACTCTGAAGGGAGGGTGGCCAGGGGCGAGAAAGTAAAAGTAAAAAAAAGTAGATATATATATATATATATATATATATATATATATATATATATATATATATATATATATATATATATATATATATATATATATATATATATATAAATATAACTTATTTATATATATATACATATATATATATATATATATAAATTATGGAAAAGCTTAAGACGCTTTATAATATTTATAGAGATTAATGCCTTTAATATATTAGAATGGACTTAAGGAATGGTTGTAAAATCCTTTAATTTTTTTTTAGATAATATAATGATTTATTTAGTAAGTAAAATTACACACATTAGCTTTCAGCCAATCGAGGCACTTTCAGATGTGTTAGGTAAAGAACTAAATTTACAAATCTAAAAATCAAATAATTATGAAAGTTTTGGGATTAATTTCTTAAAAAATGGTGTAGAGTTTAAAATGTTGTTTAAAAAAAGATCAATTAAGAAATCGTTTTTTTTTATTTTTATGTTAAAATATTTTGTTATAAATACAGAAAGATTCAGTAAGTTTTCTAAGGTATAGGTGTTCTATGTTAACGATTGGTTTCATGTGGGTAACGTCTATTGTGTGATTGTGGGAGGCTCTATGTATGGTGAGGGCAGAGTTATGGTTGTTTGTATGTAGATCATATTTATGTTGATATTGTCTGCGATGGAAGTCGTGGGTTTCTCCAATGTATGTACTATTACAGTTTAGACAAGGGATCTTGTAGATACATTGGTAAGTAGAGAGATTATGATGTATGTAAGATTTGAGAATGTTCTTAAAAGGGAGGGTATTATAGGAGGTGACTTTAATGGTGTTAGGTAAGATTTTTTTAACTGAGTTATGGATTTGTGTAGGTAAAGGGAGATAAGATTTAAAGGTGTTATTTTTAGTGATAATGTTGTTGTGATATGTATTTTTAGCTTTGCGTAAAGCTTTGTTAATGTGTGAAGGATAGGAAAGATTTTTGAAGATGGTATAAATGAGATCAATTTATACTATCTTCAAAAATCTTTCCTATCCTTCAACTTTTGCTCAATCCTTTCAACGCTTTGTGAGTCGTTTCGGTGCACCTGACTGAGTATACAGTGATAACGCAAAATTCTTTGTCCAAGGTATTGATTCCTTTGAATCTTTTGTCATATCAGAGAATGGGCAGGAATTTCTTCGAAAGAATCAGATCATACATCGGAGGATTCCATTATATAGTCTTTGGACTGGGAGCTTGTGGGAGAGGATGATAAGAGTTGTGAAGGATTGTTTGGTGAAGACTATAGGTCGTTCTTCACTTGGAAATTTTCAGTTTGTCACAATCCTTTCCGACATTTCCGATGCAATCAACTCTAGACTAACTTACACATCAAGCGCTCACGATGTAATCCCCTTTATACCAAATTGCTTTCTCAAGCCCCATTCTAAAACCAGTATGGTGTGGCAAAGGAACGTGAGCCAGAATCAGATATCAAAATTGACTCCATCAAAAGATGCTTTAGTCAAATCGTTAGAAAAATCATCAGACCTCTTTGAAGAGTTACGAGGTCGTTGGTATGAGGAATACCTTCTAAGTCTCAGAGAGACTAGCAGAGACCTCTATCAGACCAACTGGAACAACTTGGTCAAGGTGGAGGGTGTTGTATTGGTAAGAAGCCCTGTAAAGGAAAGACCTTTCTGGCAGCTGAGCATCGTCAAACAACTATTTTATGGAGACGATGGAAGAGCTCGTTCGGTATTTGTAAGAGCTCCGGGTGGTCAAATTAATCACCATTCTATTAAACATTTGTATCCGTTAGACTTGTCCATCACACACAGTGGATCGACTCCTTCAGTGAGCTATATGTCAACTGAATCAACAAAGACTGTTGATGTGAACCTGCCTCCTCCAGCTCCTTCAACATCCACCTCTTCATCAAATCAACCATCATATCAAAACACAAGACCGCGTAGGAAAGCTGCCATAGCTGCAAGAGTCAAGTTGCAGAGGAGTAATGCTCCAGATTCAGACTCTGATTGAGTCTTTCAAGATCACATTCTGGTAGAATTATCTGACTGGTAAGAGGTGCTCTTGGACTGGGACAAATATTCCAGCTATATAAAGTATATGTTGATACTTTGTAAATACATTTTTTATGCATCCTCTAGACATAGAAGAGGCATCCCCCCCGAGTATACAAAAACAGTTTAATGGGTGTCACTTTTTTTAGTTGGTCTATTAGGATGGGACTAAACCTAAGCCGAAATAAAAGGTTACCGAGTCAAAAATCATTCAGTTCAATTCTGTTTATCATATCAAAAGGATTCAGTTTGTTTCTGTATATAAAAATGGTTTGACTGTTGACAGTTTATCATAAGATTTTAACTGCAGTCAGTTTATTAGTCTATTTATCCAGTTGTCATTGTTCAACTGTCCATCAGTGTCATTATTCAGTGCTATTTAAAAAAAAATATAGTCCTGATATCGTATCCAGTAGCATAAGCTATCGAGTGGATAAAGTGCTGTAAACTATCGACCTTAATTAATATACATGCTTAACTTTAATTATTTAAATTAACCTGCAGGTTTATTATTTATTATTTGTTGTGTAAGGTATAAGCATTGTAACTCGACTAGTCTATTATTTTAAGGTAGTGTTTCTGGTACATATGATTAATTTCATCTAAATGAGTCCTTAGAGATGCAAATATCAACAAGTAATCTGAATTCATTGACGTCATTTAAACTCAAAAAGATGTCTTTCATTCAGAAGGATCCAATCAACCATTTGTCATAGGAAGTTAATTAGTTTGTTGATGGTTTCATCTCACTTAGATGAAGACAATGTGAAGGGACCAAAATTCTTTCAAAAAGGAATTAAAGATCAAACTTCCGGGATTCTTTCAGTAAATCCCTTCTTTATTTACTATAACCAGCTCAAACGGCACTTTTAAATTTAACACCAAATTTATTGAATAAAGTGAATTTTGCCTATACCAAATCTCCTTTTGTATTACATTACAGGGGGTGATTAATATCCTGGTTTTAAGTGTACCATCTCTAGTCGTATATAGCATGGGAAGAGGTTTCCAAGTTATTCACTACAGAAAATCATTTTGAACGAAGGAACTTTTTTCTTATTATATATATTACCAAGCCATAACTAATAAAAGGATAAAATTTACTGTTTTTGATGTTTGGTTACTTTCCTTACAATATATATATATATATATATATATATATATATATAGATATATGTTAATTGCTGCTATATATATATATATATATATATATATATATAACTATATAGCAACTGCTGCTGCTGTATGTAGTAACAACTGTAACCAGTAACAGCATATTTATTATGCTAGCTGTTTGCTGTAGTAGTAATATATAGCTAACTAGTAATATAGCAATAATAATAACCTTAACAATACCAATAACAACAATAATAATATTAATAATATATATATATATATATATATATATATAATATAGTAATAGTAACAATAATAACAATAATAACTAACTAATTAATTAACTGTATGGCATAATATATGTAATATAATTTTGTATGAATAATAATATATATATATATATATATATATATATATATATATATATATATATATATATATATTATATATATATATATATATATATTATTTATTATATATATATATGTATATTTATTTATATTTAAATATATATATATATATATAATATATATATAATAACTATATATATACATATATATATATATATATAATATATATATATATATATATATGCTATATATATATAATAATATATATATATATAAAAATAGGCTAATATATATAACCATGTATGGATGGAGTGACAGCTGGCTGCTAGCTATGCTGTAGCTGTAACAACAGCTGTAGCAACCAGCCAGCCAGCAACATATATAACCTTAATATGTAACCAATAGTAATAATAATACATAATAACCAATAATATATATATATGTAATAACCAATAATATGTAATAACAGCAAATCTTGTTAGACACAATATGAAATAGTATAATAATATATATATATGTAATAACCAACAATAATAATAATAATATAATATATATATATATATATATATGTAACTTAACCTTATATATATATATATAATATATATAAATATATGTATAGTATATATATAAATATGTATATATAAATAATAATATGTATATATATCATAATATATATAATAATATATGTATATATAATATATATGCTCTTATATGTATATGCATATATATATGTATAATATATGTATGTTTCGGCAGCATATAAAGGAAATATGCCAAGATTGAATAAAAGGTTGCATTATGTATATATATGTATATATATATATGTAATATATATATATAATAATAACATATATATATATATATATATATATATATATATATATAATAAATAACTAATAATAATATATATATATGTAATATAACTAATAATAACATTTCAAACTAATAACTAATATAACTATATAATAATATGAAGGTACCAGAGCATTTTTAAGGAAATAATGAGGTGTTTTGATCAATGATATAGAGGGACCAAGAGGAATAAAGAAGTTAAATAGATGGTTATAATAGTTAGGAAAGTAATCACTGGTTGTCGGCAATCTAACCCGTTAGGTATAGCCAAGCTATTATATAGAATAAATAAAGCTGAAATACAATTTAATCTGTGAAGTCGAATGCAAAACCTTAAAATAAAATATGCTTAGGAACTATATATCTATCAGTATCAAGATTGTCTGTAGAACTATGAATTGAATATTGAGTGAAATCTTCCAGACTACAAATATCTAATAACTCAACCTCTTTTGATCTCTCTCTACAATGTGACAGTGAAATCTTTCAGAAAAATATAAAGAGTACCAAACTCTGACGTGGAAGTAATTAACTCCGCTCTTACAAGCTATTATATTTATTATCTCCCCAAATTTCAGCCAATCATTCTGAAACCCAATAAATATTATAGAGCCACAT
>JABUQX010138841.1:0-5000 GCA_015478945.1 Trachelipus rathkii
TAGCGAGATTCTTGGGGCGGCAATAGTATAAAGAAACTTTTGAGTGTGTAGTGTGAAAGAGAAGTAATGTGTGTTGTTGTCTAATATGTTAGAGTGAATGTGAGCGAGGGTTAAGAGATAGTCAACTGAGGTCAAGTTGGTTGATATTGATTAGAGGTTGTCTATGCATTGTTTAGCGTGGTTAAAGAGGTTTAAAATCTTACATAAATGTGATGATTGTAATGCCCTGGGCTTTGTCGCGTAGTTCTGTTAAAATAGATTGTTTTCGACTCAGACTCCGGACATGCCTTAGAGAACTTCATATTGGGATCATTGGCGACCGCGACGCGACTACTACCTATAACACCAAGAGTATTTACTGAACCCTGATCTCCGTATCTTGAACAAAAATTTTATCCGACGTCCGGCCCCACTAAAATTTTTTGACTTCCGACTCCGACTAACCACAATCCGCTTCAGCTTCAATACCTTCAGATTTATTGAATCTCTGACTCAAGCTTAGTATTGCTTACAGAGTTATCAAGTACCAGAACACTTTTTTTGGTTCAACTTTGATTTTTTTCGCTTTGCTGTTTAAGGAATAAAAAATATTATCCACTTTCCCAATGAAAATCTAATTCCTCCAAATTATTCTTTATTACGGTAGGAAAGTGAGCCTTGTAAATGAGACATAAGTATGAAGGTGAGGCGCTAATCCGTCCTAGACATTAAAGCGGAATATATATTGCAAGTTCTCGTGAAACAAACTTGTATAACGTTGATATTAGGTAATAGCGACATGAGTGTTTGTATTTATCTTGTATGTGAGAGTGAAGTAATGCGATTATTTAATATTGGGTTTAACTAAATTAGTTTATATTCGTATCGAGTTAATCGTAGAATAGGTGAATAATACATCATATAGATTTAATAATCTAGAATAATAATAAATAATTTTAATGTAGAGGTATTTTAATATTCTGGTTTACTTAAGATTAATTAAATCAAATAGTAAATGATAATAAATATATAATAAAATATAAGGATTTGAATGTAATATTCTCATATAAAATTTTAATAGATTAAGAACTGATCTTCTTTTTCTCTTCTTTCTTCCATCTTGCGCGTTTTTGGTTCACCATAGATCCTTGGTGGTTAGTGGCAGTAAATGCCATCGGGGCAAACCAGAAAGGCAGGTAGAGAATAGACGACAAGTCGAGAGAAGCCCTACCTTACCTGCCCCTCTCTATACCTGGTGGTAGTGGGAGAGTCTGTTCGCTCAAGTCATGGAAGTCTATCTCTTAGAGTTTCCACGGAATCTGAGTACGATCTCTCATATGGCATACGCGTCGCAGTGTAGGGTTGGGTTGTCATCCTTTATTTTTATTTATAGGTTTTTATTAATTTATATTTAGAGTTTATTTATACGTTGAGGAGGTGATTTAGATTATTTGGTAATTTTTTTGATATTCGGATTATTTCATGTTTATAATTTTATAATTTATACTTATTAATATTTTATTATTTATATTGTATATTTATATCGTTTGAATTTACTTAATATGATATATTTACTATTTTCAGTATATATTTATAATTTAAAGTATATATTAGTTATATATTGTTATTATTATCTGATTTAATATTAGTAGTTGTTAATATTTATTATTATATTATTAATTACATCTATTTGAGTTGTAGTGAGTTAGGGTTGGCGGGTTTATTCATTGCAATTATCCATTATCTGTTACTTCTTTTTTCACGCAATAATTTAAAATTTTCTTATTTTTTTTATATTTATGTATTTATATATTATTTTATATTTATATTTATAAATTTATATTTATAGAGTTGGATTGCGTTATAGTTTTTATTTATATTATTTACTATTTATATTATTTTATATTATTATTATTTATATTTATATTTATATTAATTATATGGCAAATTTGTTATGTTTATTTATTTATTTTATTACTTATTATTAATTATTGAGTTATGTATTATGAGTCGTATTATATATTGTATTATTGTTTATATTATATATATATATTACTTTTTATTATTTATTAATTATTATTATATTATATTATTATTATATATTATATTATTTATTATTTTATTATTATCATTTATTTTTATTATTATTTATTTTTTCTTATTTAGTGTTAGGGATATTATTACTGTAGTATTATATGGTATATAGAGTGTTTCATAGTGGTGGATTTAATGTGAGTATAGTTTGAGATATATATATATTTGTTTTAGTTAGTTTATATTGATTGATTGAGATATAATTATATGTATTATTAGTTTTATTACTTATTATCTAGTTTATATTATTTCATTCTGAGTTATGTTATTATTTATTATATTTATTATTATTATTATTATGTATTATATTTATATATTATTATTATTATATATTTATTATTATTTATTAATCTTTAATTATGTCAGTGTTAATTATTTATTTTGTAGTTATGATTATGTAGTTATTATTATCACGTTATTCTATTCAGTTATTATTTATTACTCCGAGATATTATAGATTCTTATATTATTATTATTTTATTTAATTATTATTATTATATATTTAATATTATTAATTTTTTATTATTATATTTATATATATTATTATTATATTTATATTATTTTATATTATATTTATATTATTAATTATATTATATTATATTTATTATTATATTTTATTATTTTATATTTATTATTATTTATATTTATATTTTATATTTATTTATATTTATTATTAATTTATTTAATATTATATTATTAGTTACTGCTTTGCCTTTGTATATTAGTATGTGTTATTTTAGTTATTATTTATTATTATTTATTTATTATTTATTATTATTTATTTATATTTTTTTTTTTTTGTAAATTATTAATTCATTTTTTATTTATTATTTTACTATAAATTTATTTATATTTAATGTATTATTTATTAGATTTATTTATATTATTTATTTATTGTTTTTTTAATCTTAATTATTTATTATTATTTAATTTATTATTAATTTATTATTATTTATTTATTATATTATTTATTTATTATTATTTATTTATTATTATTTATTATTATTTATTAGTAAGTGTTATTTATTATTAATTTTTAATAAATTATTATTATTATTTAATATTTTCTATTTATTTTATTTATTATTTTTTATTTATAATTATTTATTATTTATTTATTTATTATTATTTATTAATTATATTATTAATTATTTGATTATTATTTATTATTTATATTTATTATTATTATTTATTCATTATGTTATATTATTTATTAATTATTATTTTATTTATTTATTATTATTTATTATTATTTATTATTATTATTATTATTATATTTATTTTTATTATTATTTATTATATATTATTATATTATTATTTATTATTTATATTATTTATTATTATTTATTATTATTATTATTTATTATTAATTTATTATTATTGTATTATTTGATTATCTGCTCCCTGTTATTAATCGCTTCTTTGTAATATTATTTATTACTTTTTGATTATTGATAATTTATTTATTATTGTATTAGTTATTATATTTATTTATTATTATTATTAATTTATGTATCAATTTATTATTGTTTTATTATTATTATTTATTATTATTTTGTATTTTTATTATATTATTAGTTTATTTATTTATTTATTTTTGATTATTCTGTTTTACTAATAACCTCATCCCAAATACCTATATCTCTTCCTGCACCATCAACACCACAACAACAGTTCTTACGTACTCACTCTTCAGTTGACATGCCATACATATTATATCAGTATTTTTTCGAAGTGCTTTTTCTCGTTTCCACACCACCCTTCACACTCTATTTCCATCAGTTATCCAAAACACCATCCCTATTATCTAGCTGACGCAGTTTTCCCCTTATTCTGAATGGTATTTTGGAATGTTCTTTTTCGATTGCTTTCCTTCGGCGGGAAGGAGGTCTTTCCTTTTCCTTGGTATTGCTCATTCATGCGCGGCCTCGCCAAAACTGCTTTTCATGGGGATTTTATCCTCTTGCTTTTTTCTCTTTACGTATTGTGTTTCTATCTGATATAGCATTCGTTTTTATTCCTCCTTATATTATACGTGTCCATAGGCATTCTTTTCCTTTTTGAAGAGCGTTCATCATTTGCTTTTTAGTACATTCAACCCACAGCTTTTTTTTATAACTTTTAACCTGCTTGCATCACCCTCTTCATGTCGCGACTCTTATCTCACTGTTATGTCCATTCTTTATAACTTCGCTACTTTTGAGGCACACCCACATAGACTATCTTTTAGGTTGCACTGCTTAACGAAATAAGGTCTGTCCAGATTTATTTGAGTCAGCTGTGTCTCAGCATTCTAAGCGAGGTTTATTGCGACGCGTTCTTCACATACTTATCGCTTCGTATTATTTCCTGGGCCCGGCTTTGTTTTTTGTATCTTTACTTAAATTCTTACTCGACTCTAAGTAGATTATAGTTACCCGTCCTTCCTATCCATTATCATCGCTTATGGCGGTCGGCATCTGATTACTCCGTATTTTGTCGTCTTAGCAGATAGCGGTTCTTCGGGGTTTATCGTTCGTTATTTGTCCTTCTCAGGATGATAGTGTTTCGATCTGACCGGTTTTTCTACGTTCTTCTAGGGTTTTGGTGCTGATTCTCTTGTTGTCATTGTCGGTGGGCGCCCGTCGTTGGGCACTTTCCTGAATAACCGCTCGACGTTCGTTGCTCGCCATTTTCTTTCTCGTTGTGCGGTCCGGTGGTGTTTGCGTCACTCTTTCTTTTCTCCTCCTCGGCGGCCTTTTCCTCATCGCCGTCAATTTAGTCTCGATATGCAGATTTAGACTTCGCGGACTCGAGCCGAGTTTGGCGTTTTTTTTCCCTTTTAGAATTTTTCCGCCTTAAATACAAAAAAAAAAAATGACACCCTCCGCCACCACCACCCACTACCGTCCTTTGCCAAAGAGCCTACCCCTTCGATCAAATCAGCC
>JABUQX010138841.1:17500-25303 GCA_015478945.1 Trachelipus rathkii
AAAACCTAAAAAATATCTGATAAATCACCCTAGTCACAGTTCAGAGGATGTACAGCTGAAGAAATTAGTTCCTGAACTGTTTCCTTTTCAAATATTTCAATCATTTGAATTTATGTTAGTAACAATGATGCAAACTATTGCGTTGCCATGACAATAAAGAATAAAGCCTTACCTAGCATCTCAATGCAACACTATTTTTTGTATTATGGTTGCCAACATAATTTCTTAAGATTAAAATATTTGAAAAGAAAACTGTTCATGAACTAATTTCTCCAGTTGTACAAACTAGGGTTGGCAAAAAGCCATGGATTTTTGGCTTTTTGGCTATGGTTTATTGGCTATTTGACCCTTAAATGAAAAATTATAAGGGTCAAATAGCCAATTAACCATAGCCAAAAAGCCAAAAATCCATGACTTTTTGTCAACCATGGTACAAACCCTTCAAATAGCCATGGATTTTTGGCTTTTTGGCTATGGTTAATTGGCTATTTGACCCTTATATGAAAAATTATAAGGGTCAAATATCCAAATCAATATTATAAGCAAAAATCATGTTTACAACCATGGTACAAACCCTTCAATAGCCATGGATTTTGGCTTTTTGGCTATGGTTTATTGGCTATTTGACCCTTATATGAAAAATTATGGGGTCAAATAGCCAATATAACCAAGCCATGACTTTGTCAACATGGTACAAACCCTTCAAATAGCCATGGATTTTTGGCTTTTGGCTATGGGTAATAGCCAATTAACCCTTATAGCAAAAAAGGAAATCATCCATGTCCTTACCACAAAGTCAAAGTGAAGTGAGAAAAATCTAAATCAATCAAAGGCGAGTAGATATTGAAAGTTTACAATCTTTTTATGTTTAAAAGGATTTTAAATACGAGGAATATTTTGTTCTTGAATCGTTTTAAAAATGTATTTAAGGAGACTTACCAAAATGTTGTTTAAAAAGTATGTATGGCAGAAATTAATGCATTTGAAATAGGATTTTTGTAATATGAATAACATTCAGTATTATTATTATTATTATTATTATTATTATTATTATTATTATTATTATTATTATTATTATTATTATTATTATTATTATTATTATTATTATTATTATTATTATTATTGTGTGTGTGTGTATTATTATTATTATTATTATTATTATTATTATTATTATTATTATTATTATTATTATTATTATTATTATTATTATTATTATTATTATTATTATTATTATTATTATTATTATTATTATTATTATTATTATTTTTAGCTTCCAATTCACGAAATGTTTTCTTCTAATTTTCATTTAATTTTCTTAAAACTATTCTAGAAAATAATTTGCAAAGAAAGTATGAGGCATATTTATATTGTTCGTATTGTCCTGTTTTTTTTTTATTTTTTGTTGATTGTTTTGTTTATTATTTTTTCTGTTAAATTTAAAGGGTGGTTACAGTTCATGAGGTTCTGTTTAATTCTTTTAACTTCAACATCAGATGATTCCCAATCGAGAACATTTTATATGCTCTATATATTAGTTTTTAACAATATATTTCTATATAGAGAGAGTTTAATTATTGTGCTCGGATAGGGAATCATTTGATGTTGAAGTTAACTGCTCCTTTAAAAGGAAGTTACATAAAAAGACATGATATCGAAAATCGCCCAACGCTACTCGTGCATCCCGGCAGTGTCACGTGTTAGCTAAAACTCCAATAGAAGGAGCGCTAGAGTTACCACAAGTTGTTTTTTTTATATCATGTTAATTTTTTTATTTCTTTTTAATTATTTTAGTTAAAAAAAAATAAAAAAATTATTGGCAACTTTAACGCACTATTGCCTTGAAATAATCGAAAAAAATAGATTACATCGTTCGTTTCCTTTTAAAGGGACAAGATTCCTATATATATATATATATACCATATATATATATATATATAACATATATATATATATATATATATATATATATATATCCTATATATATATATATATATATATATATATATATATAGCTTAGGGCCCCTCCAAACCTAAATCAGGCACTGAACATTTGCTCACTGAACATAACAAGACAACTGTACCTGACATATCAAAGTCATTTAAAATTTTACACTCCTCATGCGAAGCTCAAAAACTAAAAATAGCTGAAGCTTACTACATAAGACATCACAAACCAGACATTAAAAAAGTTTAACGTAATGTTCCTTAGATTAAATATAATATGAAATACTACCTAAAATTTAATAATTTATAATCTTAAATCTTGTGTTAAATAATTAATTAATTTGTTAGAATCGAAACTCTGAAGTTGTCCGAGGTTTACGGACGAAACCGGTCAGGAACTAATCAATATAAATATGCCTCATATGCTTTACTTTGCAAATTATTTTCTAGAATAGTTTTAAGAAAATTAAATGAAAATTATAGAAAACATTTCGTGGATTGGAAGCTTAAAGTAAAGCTTATATTAAATCAAAAGCTGATACAGATTTTCTATTTTTTTATTATTATGATTATGATTATGATTATGATTATGATTATGATTATTATTATGATTATAATTATTAGTGTGCTGTGGATGTCCCTGTACATCCACTCAAAAAAATTATTATTATTATTATTATTTAGAAATTCTATATCAGCTTTTGTTTTAATATAAGTTTTTCTTTTAACTTCCAATTCCCTAAATATTTTCTTCTGATTAATTATCATTTAATTTTCTTAATACTAGTCTAGAAAATAATTTGCAAAGGTATACATGTCAAGCCAACTGATAATGGTCTGTACCTTAATTACAGCTCCTATACTTCCCAGAAGTATATAAGAATTCAATTGTAAAAACACTCATATATAGGGCTTATAAATTGTGCTCGGATTGGGAATCATTTGATGTTGAAGTTCAAAGAATTAAACAGAACCTGAGCAACTGTAACCACCCTTTAAATTTAACGGAAAAAATAATAAACAAAACTATCAACAAACTTTAAAAAACAGGACAATACGAGTAATACATCTGAAAGCATTAAATTTTATTTTAAAACTTCAAATGCAAAAGACTTTGATGAAGAGGAAAAATGCCTACGCGGCATTATTAACACCCACATTAAATCTACAAGTAACAAAAATCACAGTTAAAAGCTACCACCAAAACAAAGAAAACTTTCTTCACCAACTGCTCTACTAAAGAGGATTGCACTTTCAGTTAATCACCATGTCGTGTACCCAGAGCCCTCTTAACAGCTAGGAAAACTAGGCAAATGCCTAGGGCGGCCCTAGGTGGCTAGAACGTGGCAGACAACGACGGCAAAAGAAGAAATATATATATATATATATAACCTTAATAACTATATATATATATAACATATATATATATATATATATATATATATATATATATATATATATAACCTTTATAACATATATATACTCTATATATTTATATCTATCTATTTTATCTTATATATATATATATATATATATATATATATATATATATATATATATATATATATAATTTTACATATGCTTTAGGTTAATTTTTTTTTGCCTAGGGCGGAATGAATGGTTAAGAGGGTCCTGCGTGTACCAATTCGCATGTCCCGAGTCTCCCTGTACGTCGACGTATATTGGTTACACGACTGATAATTAACAGATAGGGCATACCAGCACCGCTTTAAACCTAGTAAAATATACGAACATTTATTCGCTGAACATAACAAAACAACTATACCTGATATCTCAGTCATTCAAAATTTTACACTCCTCATGCGAAGCTCAAAAACTGAAAATTGCTGAGGCTTATTACATAAAACATCTAAAACCAGACAATAACATAAAGTTCAACGTATTGTCACTTAAATTAAATATAATGATATGCTAAAATCTAAAATCTAATTTGTAATTTTAATTTTTTTTTTAAATCTTGTTTTATATATATATCATTCAAATGTTAGAATCGAAACTCTGAAGATATCCGAGTTTTACGAACGAAACCGGTCAGAAACTAATAAATATGAATATGCCTCTTACTTTCTTTGCAAATTATTTTCTAGACTAGTATTAAGAAAATTAAATGATAATCAGAAGAAAATATTTAGGGAGTGAGTTAAAAGTAAAACTTATATTATTATTATTATTTTACCATTTATTATTATGATTATTATTATTATTATTATTATTTATTATTTATTATTTATTATTTATTATTTATTATTTATTATTATTTATTATTATTATTATTCATGATTTTGCTAATTTCTTTTGATAATTTTTTCTTTTTTTGTAATTTACCAATTTAATTTTGCCTTTTTTTTTTTTTGTAATTTCGAAAATAAAATAAATAAATAATCAATAAAAAATTTTTTTTTTTTGTCACTCCGAACATCAGATTTTGAATAAAAAAGATAAAAATTGACTGGAGTAGTTCCCTTCCTAAAATCCCCACTGCCCGTGAGGTGCAAAAAAAAAAAAAGTTCACTGAATGGGGATATTTTCAGTGATGGGATGCTTTGGAAATAAACTGAAATTGAAAGTTAATTTTTTTTAGGGGATTTTTGAGGATTTTATCCCCCGGGTATCTCTTTTTGCGAAAAAAAAAACATTTTTGAAGTTTTATTAGTAATAGTAAAAGAAAGTTCACTGAATGGAGATATTTTCAGTGATGGGATGCTTTGGAAATAAACTAATATTGAAAGTTAATTTTTTTAGGGGATTTTGAGGATTTTTGATCCCCCGGGTATCTCTTTATGCGAAAAAAATATCTTATTTTTGAAGTTTTATTAGTAATAGTAAAAAAAAGTTCACTGAATGGAGATATTTTGAGTGATGGGATGCTTTGGAAATAAACTAATATTGAAAGTTGATTTTTTTTATGGGATTTTCGAGGATTTTTGATCCCCCTGGTATCTCTTTATGCGAAAAAAAAAACATTTTTGAAGTTTTATTAGTAATTATTACTTTAATACATAGTGTTAATGATTCATAATTGAAATAGTTGTAAAAAAATATATTCGATAAAAATGTTAACTAGAACTATATAGCACATTAACAAACGAGGTTAATTTAAGTTGAATAATTTAGTCAAAAATCCCAAATCTTTAGGGTAAAAATGGGACTTAGTTATTTTTTTTTTTATTTTAATTAAGAAAATCAAAGGAAAAATTAAAATTAAAAAGGAGAGTTAAAAAACAAAATAGACATTGAAATAATATAAAAAAAATCATTTTGTAAACTTTGAAACGTGCAAGCAAGTCAACAATCGCAAATTGAAATTGAATGGCATAATTATAATTATAGATATTATAATTATAATTATAAAAATTGAAAGGTATAAGTATAATTATAGAAATTTCCATTTTTCCCCATTAACTATTATTAATGAAATACGTTTTATCTCCACTATTATTTATCTTATATGTTATATTTTAAATTTATTATACCTATTAAAAGTGTAAAGTGACAGACATAAAACTTTTATTTCGAAACAAAAAACAAATCTTAAAATTAAACAACTTAAATAATAAACGTGTTTCGTTTGCCCAGAGAGTTGATAGAACATTCCTCTAAAAGTCCCATAAGATATTTTTATTCGATAATGTGTATACAAGAGCCGAAAGTAATTTGTTCGAGAGTTAAGAAGAGAAGTCTACGGAAATACAAGTCAATAGTTTGTCATTCTCAGATACGTTATGCGAATATAATAATCAACTCAGGACAATATCGACTCTAAGCTATATATTTTACTATTATTTTCGAATCTTAAATAGCCAGAGTCACACGAACAATTATATCTATCTATCTATCTCTAATCAACCTATCTATATTTTAACTCTCTCTCTCTCTCTCTCTCTCTCTATATATATATATATATATATATATATATATATATATATAACAATAATAACCTTATATATATATATGTAACAACAGTAATATATATACAACATATATTTATATATATTCTTTCTCTCTCTCTCTCTATATATATATATATATATATATATATATATATATATATATATATATATATATATATATATATATATATATATATAATATATATATATATAATATAATGGGTACATATATATATATATGTATATATATATATATATATATACTATATATATATATATATATATATATATATATATATATATATATCCTGGTGGTGAAAAGCAAAGGCTTATGCGAAAACTCATTAAAATTGTATAATCAAAGGTAGTGTGGAAATAAAGAAAAAAATTTCCTGACTTTACCACTAAAGTGCATAAAAGAATGAGCGTAACTTATAAGTCTAAGGTGAAAGAGCTGGACAAATAGAGTAAATGCGAGTGTGTGGAAAGTTTTATTAACACGCTCTCCTCATAGGAGGAGCTTTGCTGCAAGGGAATTTAGTTAGAGAAGTTAAAATATCGATATTATTAAAGGAAATGGTGCGAAGGTTCGACGCTGATGAAGCGAATAGTTTTTTTTTACTCCGCTCTATAAGTGACGTATACTCCATACACGGACTGATGGCAACCCTATTCAGAGCAACCAAACTGAGTGATGTAAAGTTTTGGATCCTCCCAAAACCCTAAATTCTTAAAATCCCCCCCCCCAAAAAAAAGAATGCCAATAATATTAAACGGAATTTTTTTTTTTCGAAAAATATATAGTTGAGTAGAAGATATAAATACCGGATACGTCAGAGATCTTTTACTTTAATAACACTTTCCTAGCCTCCGCTATCTATCTATATCTATACCTATATCTATCTATCTATATCTATCTATCCATCTATGGATGTGATGAAAGTGCAGATAGATAATTAATGAAAAGTATAAAAGAAGTAGAGGATGGCACAGAGCCTTGAAGATCATTATGAATTAATAAATTTAAAGGATGAACAGTGGTCGTTTTTCTGCAACAGATACTATGGAGGGACCGGAAAGGAAACCAAAGGATGTTGGAGAGAGAGAGAGAGAGAGAGAGAGAGAGAGAGAGAGAGAGAGAGAGAGAGAGAGAGAGAGAGAGAGAGAGAGAGAGAGAGAGAGAGAGAGAGAGAGAGAGAGAGAGAGAGAGAGGTTTGATATCGAAGGATGAAATTTTAAGTAATCGATGCTTTGTGCAAGGCACTTAATCGAAAACATTCAATATTTCCAGAGACTCATCCAAAGATGCACTCCACTACTAGTGATTTGAAATTAATAGAATTTTACCTGCTGAATACGGAATTCAGAACAAAATAACGTTACCTTCATATTCATGATAACTTGGCGCAATTGGTAGAACGATAGTTTTGCGTGGTACAGAGCCCGGTTTCGATACCTCGTCCGGATTGTAGGTACCAATTACTTAGTGTAGTTCTCCTCCTAAAATAGGGCACTGCCCGTGATGTGTTAACTTTTATTTAAAATAAAATTATTCATCAATAAATAATTTCCTTAAAAATTTTATTATTATAGTCGTGTGCTGGATGAATAATGATGAGTGATTCATCCAGATGTGACGTCATTATTAGGAGTCATCCTTTTCACAGTAGTTTAAAAACACGTTGGATGAATGATGATAATTATAATGTGTCAACAGGAGTGCATATACCGTGGCTCAATCGGTAGAGCGATAGAGTCGCATGGCAAGGGCCCGGGTTCATACCTAGTACGGATCCTAGGTATAAATTACCTAGAGTAAGTTCCCCTTCTAGAATAGGGCTATGCCCTTGAGGTGTGAACTTTTAAAATAAAAAAAAAACTATTTTAGACTAAAAGGCGAAATTTAATTACCGAATTTCTTGTAAATTTATAAAAATATATCACACAA
>JABUQX010138842.1:0-10000 GCA_015478945.1 Trachelipus rathkii
ATCAAAGGTTGATAACTAATTTATCTAGTACTATCCATCACCCAGGATTAAATCTATAATAATTATTACCAAAATATTACTCTACTATTAAGTAGAAAATATACTATTTATACTGTGATTTTTTTAGAGATCTTTTAAGTATATATTATATTTTTTATACTTCCTCAAAATCCAATAAAAAAATCCTTATCGATTCTTACATTATTTATTCCTATATCATATGCTGTAAGGTAGAACTGTTTTTATTTGATCCATTATTTACAAATAGATATAAATTAATTATTATAAGCTATAACTTAAACGTACACGGCTCTAGATTACATATATATATATTATGAATATATATAATTAATATTTATATATATTATATAATATATATAGTATATTATATAATAATTATATAGATTATATATATATATATGTATATATATTATTATATAGTATATATATTTAATTACTAGTATGTATATATATACGAGACAAACTGATTTTTAAGGGTACTTGCATTTAGTAAGTATTTAATTATTTATTAATTTTCTTTATTTTTTTTGGCGTATATAATTAGTAAGATAATAATAGAGGTATGGTGCAAGAACGACAATATTTGTCTATTGTAGGGGATTGGTATAGTATAGTAACTATTTACTATACCGGATATAATATATAAATCCCCTCTTACCAATGTATTAGGAATGGACTACTCTGGATTTCTAATTTTAGTCATAGTGGTAGTAGACGGCTCGTTCGTATTCATTGTGCATAGGGAAAGTGTCTGCTCGGCACGGCTTTTATTGACTAATTATAACTGATTATCATATATTACTTAATTTATATTCATGATAGGTAGAACGAACAGCTATAGTATTTATTACAAATCAATAATTGTTTCTCTTGAACATAAAAAAATGATTCGTTTATTAAAGTGGCAGCAAATATTATGATACTATGACTATAATTATTGGTCAGGCTCAAAGTTGATTAGTATTTAATGTGTTTAGTGATATTATTATTAGAAAATTAAAATAATAAAACTATATAATGATAATGAAAGCTATAACATATTTTTGTAATTTTTTTAAAATTGAGGTGCTATAACTGTAATTATGACTTATAGTCAATACTAACGTGATTTTCATAATTATTATATAATTTATATCATATTATAATGTTTAAATATGTTTTTAATATTTATTATGGTTATGAAATCAGTTTATTAAGCAAATGTATATACTATATTTAGGTTGTATTGTGACTCTCTAAGATCAAGTGAGGGGTAGGTCAGGTTAACTACACTCACAGCTATATTATTATATGTATCGTATATGTATCTGCATTGATATATATATATATATTATATATTAATTACTCTTTTAAATTATATATATGATATAAAAATCAGTTTTATAATGTTTGACTAATTTTTATTTAATTTCAAGGTACTCACTGATATAGTATTAATTTATAATGGTTTAGTGATTTATTATAGATAATATAGGACCAACGCTCCTAGAAGAGCCACCCATCCCTACATCTCAAATTACTAGACATTTTCCAATATCTACAGGGAAAATTATTATATATATTTTGGTGTGGACAATCCATTGTAAAATTGTAAGTTGGAAGAGAGAAAGAAGCTGTGTATAATTAAAAGGAAAGTATAGAAAGAGAACTATCTGTTCTTTGTAAATAGCTAGCAGTGTATAATTTAGATAGCAGGCGAAAGGAGTGCAGCGTATCTTTGTGCGCGAGTACACGTGTCGATAACACTATATTTAGCTAGGAAAAATAGAGATGAAAACATACGTAATATATTGACAGAAAAGTTCCTTACATTACAAAATATGCTACTACTTTTTTTTTGGGGGGGAGGGAGCTCGAGCCAGCGGGGGGCAACTTTACAGGTTTACTTATAAATTATAATATTAATTCAATTATAATTATATATATAGTCATTAATATATAGATTTATATATATATAATATTATTATATATATATATTATTATAATATATTATAATTATCTAATTTTATTATAATATATATATATTAATAGTATATAGATATATTAAATATATAATAATTATATAATATATATAATATATATATATTAAGTATTAAACTTTTGAATATGTAAGATATGTCTACATAGATATTTATTATATAGATTTTCCACAATAAAGTTTATTATGCTCTATATATATATATTAAGTATTATATATATATATCATATATATATTATATCTGATCATATATATATATATATTTATAAGAGTATAAAATATATTATCAAATTAACGGCATAATTTGTGAGTAGGGGACGTTTGTCGATGTGCTCGACGGGGATACAGAGTGGTGGGTGGATGTGTTTTCGGTCGTGTGTACCGTGGTGTGCTGCGTTGGTGGGTGGCGTGGGGCTCGGTGATAGCGCTCGTGTGCGACTAGTGTGTGGTGTGTGTGTGTGCTCGTGCTGGCAAATATACACGACGATTAGAAGAGGGGGGTTCCGGAGAACGCTCTCGCGCAGTGGGAAAAGTTAGTCCTACCTCGTAGTTTTGTCCGCTTGGTAACAAAAAAGGCGGACGAGGACCTCGCATACTCCTGATCGTTAGCGGTAATTTGACACTTTGTGGATATTACCTTAGATTAATAAAAAAGAAAAATAAAATTTAATAGAAATGAGTTATTTAATTTAACGAGGAACGTTTAAAAAATGTGTGTTGCTCTGACTATATCATGAGGAGGCTGTAATGTGGTGTCTACTCATATTATATATTATTAACATAAATTTTTTTTTATATTTTTATTTTCTGTATTTTGTTTTTACACTTTCCTCTCTAAAATTTTATCAGGATTCAAATGTATTCTTTTGCCCTGTAAAGCTTATTGTATTGTTTTGAGATCATGAATTTTTTTTTTTTTTTTTTTTACTCCTAAAATTAGACCAGCCTTCCAGTAAGTGTATTCATTTTCTCGGTAGGCTCTTTGTAGTTTTGAGATATGGGTTGTGGCTCTTCTAGAGGTGTTGCACCACTATATATATATAGTTATATATTATATGATATATTATGATATATATTATTATAGTATATATATTTATAGTATTATAAGTTTGGGTGGTGAAGGTTAATAATTTATTATAGTATATTATATTATATATATATATATATATATCTATATCATTATTATAAGTATATCTATATATATATATATATAACTTACGATTATTTGGACGAATAAAGCATGGTTTTTAGAAAATTGAAGCTAAATAAAGAAAAGTGTTACCAAAACTTAAGAGGATAAATGTCAATATCAGAAAAAAAAACTATCGCAAGAACAAATTCACTTTTGTTCCTGAGTTTGCCGTTTTAATATAGTATGGACTGCGATCAACTGGTGACACATTTCGGGCTCGTGATTCATAGTAAAATATACGGTATTACGACTGCTATTTTATTTGGGGAACGAATAGAAATTACTTTTGAAGTTCCCCATTCACTGGTATTTTCTATGAAATAGAATTGTTCGACAGATGAAAAATTCATGATATATAATATTTATATAGTACTATAAGTGTATATTATATTGGTAATGGGTGTAGGATGGTGTGGGAAGTACGGTGCTGGTAGTGTGTTATATTAGGAGGAGTGATGATGTGGTGTTATATAGTAGTTTAGTGGATGAGGATTAAGTTATATATATATATTATATAGTATATAATATATATAGTTATATATAGTATATATATTATATAGGTTATGTAATAGTATATATATAGTTATATATATTATATTATATATATAGTGATAATTATATATAAAATACTGTGTATGATAGATTATAGTATATCATGAGAGACGGAGAGATGAGAGAGATGAGGAGAGAGGAAGAAGAGAGGAGATAGAGGAGAGAGAGAGTGAGTAGTCAGATGAGAGAGAGTGCGAAGGGAGGTGTGTGAGGAGGGTTGTAGAAGAAGAGGAGAGCGAGAGTAAGCAGAGGTATCAGTTGAGGAAATTAGGCAGATATCTCAGTATTAGTAGTTGTGGCTTATGTATCTGAAATTGTTATTATTTTCGGGTGGGGGCTTGACAGTTATCCACAGTGAGCTATGGTATCGCAGCCGCCACTGTATTAATTATATGAGTGATCATATTAATTAGTTTAATTATACTATATTAATACATATATTATGATATGTTATACTAGTGTAGTATGATATTATTAATCTATTTTACGTTTTATTGGGGGGTTAAGTACGCTTATAGTCAGTGGTCTCGGTTCTATAGGTACGGCGGATATCCTAATGTATAGAGTGTAGTGGATAGGATCAGGGAGGGTTGCTTCTCAGTATTCGTGGAACGTGTAATACTATATATACTATTTTTTATTATCATTTTATTTATAAAAATTATAATATATTTATATTATAAATTTATAAATGATTATATATTAGTATATTCTAGTATATTTATACTACGTAGTATATAGGTCTTTAATAATAGTATGAGTATATACATTATATCATTCCTTATATATCACTATCCGTATCTGTTCAGTTTATACTGTTATATTATACGCTATTAGTATAGTTATGTGAGGTGATATACTTTTTATCTATTTGTATATATAGTATATCGTAGTAATAGGTATATCTATTATATATTTTATTATTTAGATTAGTTTACATATTGAAGAGCGTGAGCGTGTAGAATAAAGTTCCGTTTCTTACCCGAAGCTGCTTAGGATCCTCAGTAGTGGGCCTCAGAGGCCTCCGTGCACAGACGCATCAGAACTCCCCCTCCCAGTGACAATGCCGCGAGCACACTTCGCTCTTCGGACCTGGAAGGACGTTGGGTTAGAGCGTTGTGTACACACGTAATTAAGGTCACCGAGAAAGGCTTCGACGCACTCTGTACTCTTACGTGCAGTTGTCCGCACGCTGCAGAAAGCTTGAGAAGTCGGTACAGGCGGCACAGGCCATGACCGAGCAGCAGATACGTAGCAGCCTAACAGAAGCACTTGATTTGACTGGTTGTTCGGTGTTTTTGATGGGCGTGTTCGAATCACAATTTAATGGGTGTCAGTAAGATTAATTATTAGCATGTTGAGAGAGAGTGAGCGTTGTTCGCGATAGAAGTGGCGTTTCTTCCCGCGGAAGCTGCTTAATTAGGATTCCTCAGTGATGCTAGCAGCCTCCTGTCACCAGACGCCACAGAACTAATATATTATTATATATATATATATATTAGTAATCAGTTTATTATATATATATAGTATATAATTATATATATATTATATAGTGATATTATAATATTATATAGTAATATAGTTTAGTATATATTAGTATATGATATATAGTATTATAATTTAATATATATATTATATATATATATATATATATTATATATAATCTATTAGTATAGATATATATATATATTATATATATATTATACTTATATATATATGTATTATAGTATATAGTATAATATATATATTATTTATATATATATATATATTATATATTTATTTTTTTTTAAAGGTTACTACCCTATGGGCTGTGACGTTTTTTCGAAGGAGGGGCAGAATATAATAATAAAACATAAAAATGAAAGTGAAACTCTCCAAACTTACAAACAGTTATTCAAGGGCGTCACAAAATTTTTAACATGCTTCGTAATAGAAAGTAAGGAGGTATAACATACATTACACATTCCACAAAAGAGAGGTAAGCTGGAAAGGAGGAGGCAAAACAACGAGCAAGTCTGGAATTTCCTATGCTCACACAAAATTGGTGCCCAAGCAAAGCACCCCTTGCGTTACGAGGGCGTCGCAGTGGTGGTGGTATGTAAGCGGTCTTTCCTCCCTCGAACACCTGCCATTGTAGTACCTATAGTAAAAAGATAGTGCGACAACGTTGCGTCGCAGGGATAGAGGGTCATGGGAGTTAGAAAGTAGGAGACAGTTTATTAGTGTTTTAGCCCTATACATCAAACTGTCGCAAAAGAGCGGAACGGAGCCCCACCCCCACCCCACACCCAAATGTGAGAACAGCAAAGATTCCCCAAACCTGAACAAGGCCCATTATTAACTGATAACTGTTCTGAAGAAAAAAATTCCCGCAACCTGAACAGAGCTCTCAGCTTCTTTGAGGGCGCCTTTGCAATCGCTGTGATGTGAGGTATCCATGACAATTTGTTGTTAATGTTAAGATCAAGACTTGTTTATGTTGTTCACAGGTGGGACGTTAGAGCCGTCCGAAGGAGAGAGAGAGAGGATGAGAGAGAGAGAGAGAAGAGAGTGAGAGAGGAGGGGAGAGAGGGGGAGGGAGAGAGAGGAGAGAGAGAGAGAGAGAGAGAGAGAGAGAGAGAGAGAGAGAGAGAGAGAGAGAGAGAGAGAGAGAGAGAGAGAGAAGAGAGAGAGGAGAAGAGAGGAAGAGAGAGAAGAGGAGTACGAAGAGAGAGAGAGAGAGGAGAGAGGAGAGAGGAAAGAGGAGAGAGAGATAGACGGAGAGAGAGAGAGAGAGAGAGAGAGAGAGGTTTAGAGAGAGAGAGAGAGACGAGAGGAGAGAGAGACGAGAGAGGAGAAGGAGACGAGTGAAGCGTTTTAAGAAGAGTTAAATATCCACGGATTGGTGCGACCCACCGGAAATCCCATCGCCCCGATCGGCAAGAATATGAATTCTGAAAGTGAAAGTCTGAGAACAACTCTAGATACAAATGGGGGAGATTTGAAATGAGTGGAGAATTGGAGAGTTGAGTCTGACATAAGGAATGGAAAGAGTTAAAATACAGCCGAGAAGATTTTTAATGACAAGTAAGAATAAAGTTGGAGATACTGAACCCTGAAGAACACCACAATTAACAGAAAAGCAAGAAGAGATCGCTCCAACAGCAAGCGCCGATATGGAATGTTCTGAGAGAAAACTAGACAAGAGTTAAGCAAGGAGGAGGAACTCAAAGAAAGGGCAGCTTAGAGAGTAGCGACGCACGCCTTACCCGGTTAAAAGCTTTGTATATATTAAGAGCCACCACACGACTCCCCATAATTCCTAAGGGCAGAAGACCATAAATCAGTGAGATAGGAAAGTATAATGCCACCAGTTGACCTTGAGCATCGAAACCCATACTGATGATCATGAAGAAGGAAATGAGAGTTAAGAAGAGTTTCAAAGATTTTAGACAGAACACAAGTGAGAGCTATAGGACGATAGTTACAAGGATTAGCTGATCGGGGATCGGCTGAACATATGCGCGCCTCCAGCACTGTGGAAAAGTATTTTTTTTTTTAAGGCATAAGGAGTAGAGTTCAAAGGAGGACACTAGCCAGCTGAACAACACACACTCTCAAAACACGATGAGGGATACAGTCAGGGCCATTAGCTTTCCTGACCTTCATAGATCACAGGATCTCATGCACTCAATCATGTGAAAGCACAGGAAGAGACATGGGGCACCCGAGATGAGGAGTTTTAGGAGGAGGGATGCCAGAATCGTCTAGGGTCTAGGGAATCTGGTTCGGAGTCAAATAATTACTCATTTTAAGTCCTGGTTCACAAAGAACATTCCTAGTTTTCAAAATCAGACCTTTAGTTCTGAGGAAGATTATGAAATGCTGATCAACATAGATGGCAGACAGAAATATTTTATTTACAGTTAACAATCTTTCCTTTATGTCAATTGAATTTTTTATCTCACTTGCTAAAATTTCTCCTTTATTTTCGAAAGCGTTAATTAGATGTTTTAATTCTCTATAAAATTTTCCAGCAGTCAAGTCTTTTGCTCGATTTTTTTTGTTGTAAGTTAAGAATATTTATAGCAGTTTTCGTTCTTGCATTTGTATCTTACGAAACGTAAGAAATGCTCGAGTTTTCGTTTGCTTTTTTCAAATTTAGCTCAAAATCGTGAAAAATGCTCACCAAACGTAAGAAATTTCCTTAATTTTGTAAGGTTGCTATTTCCCATGCTTGCCGAATTTAGCACGTTCTTACGAAAAAATGTAAACAAACAAGATCTCGGCGTGGTAGGCCCGTTTGAATTGATGAACGTTTCATTCAATAAAATTAGCTTTAAATCTAATTTCTTCCAAACTCTATCACAATAGTTGATCAATTATTTGTAATATAAACCATTTGTTATTTTTTTTTTATTTCTGTTTATTCCAAAACCATGTGCTCCATCACAACAGCTGATTCCAATTGTTTGTAAACAAAAGTGACTTTTATGAGAAATCGCATTCTTTTATGCACGAAATTCGTGCTAAAACTGGGTAAGCATTTCTCATTGAGCGTAAGCACAAATAACAAAAACGAAAATAGTCTATGATTTCCACAGCTGGAAGCAGCCTTTTTTTTTGTCTGCTCCGGCTCCAACCCTACAAATATTTCGGCTCCGATCCATCCCAAAATTAATTTTGGCTTCGGCTTCGGCTCTGGCTCCGGCTCCGACTCCGACTCCGACTCGGCAGCCCTGGTTTTAATTGTGTTTCTTTTAAAGTTGTTGAGGTTGATGTTTTTCATTGATATGTGTTTAATAGGAAGTAAATTTTATCTAATTTTCTAAAAGATTTGTTTTTATTTTAAAAGGGTTACGAGACCTAAATATTGAGGTGCACGTATCACTTACACTATTTTTATACTAACATTACTTTAGCTTGATGGTAATTGTGTACAGTGTTCGAATTTCACGTGAAAGTAGAGGTTTCTGAATGAAATGTGTCCAAAACCAGAAAGTAAATTTTATTTAAATATGATGTAGCTATCTGTTTATTTTTACAATATTATAAAGGATAAAAGGTTCTGTTGTATATCGTATTCGAATTTCTTGTAGAAGTTGATGTTTGTGAATGATGATATTCAAATTCTGAATGTAAGTTTTAATGGAATTTGCTGTTTATATTTAGGGAGTTATACGGACTAACAATTAATTAAAGCTAGCCACCCAGACCATATTACTGTTAGATTACATATAGGGTGACAGGGTCCTATAAATATGTGTATTTGAATTTCTTATGAAAGTCAACTTTTTATAATGATAAATGTTCAAAAACTGAATGTATTTATTGAAATTCGATGTAGATAAATGTTAAGTTTTTACGGCATTTTGAATGTCAAATTTTGAGGATTGTCACTTAAACCATATTTTTGTCATTAGGTTTCTAACAATTGTGTATTTTTCGAATCTTTTTCTCGTAAAAAAAACCGTTCTTGCACTATATCACGACATTACCATCTTCGATAGAACATATACTCGAACTTTGATATACTTTAAATCGCGGAAATGTCTCACTATCATTCGGACTCCCAAAAGTTGTTTACTGTCTGAAAAAAAACTTTTGAAAGGTTTATGTTGAAATAACAGAATTAGTTGCGGTTTACATTAAAATCTATTTAAATACATATGCTGTTTTTAGTGTACAAAATATACGATATTTGTAAAACTCATTTAGTATTTAAATATATTTTTTACACGTATTTAATACTTAAATACACGAAATGTATTTAGTTTCCAAATGTTTTTTGCACCTCAATGTATAGGATTCTCAATCTACAGACTGAGTCGCGAGGCATAGAGCCAGGGTTCGATCTCTCTACTGCATCATAGGTAGAAATTACCTGGAGAAGTCCCCCTCATTGAATAAGGCTATGGGTGTGAGGTGTAAACTTTTAGAACGCATTTATAAAAATGTAAATCAAGCAACAGCAATCTGCTTTTAGGTGATGTTGTATGTGGGGTAGCTGAACGAGAAATTCATTCACAATTAGACCAAGAATTTTAAGTGTTTGGTCCGTAGTGGAAAGTCAAAGAATAGGAGTTAGAGACGGAGTGATTACAGAAGTGTTTTTTTTTTAACCTCTTCTCTGAAAAAATACAATAACTCTCTAGAAAGAAAAAGCGAAAGCCATGCTGGACGGACCATTTAGTGATACAGATTATAGCAATTTGAAGCAGTCGTTTTAAACATATTATTTTTGCTTATGTAGTTAATATGAGTGATTTCGTTCACAT
>JABUQX010138842.1:15000-22500 GCA_015478945.1 Trachelipus rathkii
GAGAGAGAGAGAGAGAGAGAGAGAGAGAGAGAGAGAGAGAGAGAGAGAGAGAGAGAGAGAGAGAGAGAGAGAGAGAGAGAGAGAGAGCTTTATTGGCCCATTTATTCCTTGGGATAGCCACGCGAGATGGTGCCAAGTATAATGTCAATTCCTATTTTTCTCGTATGAAGTAATCAGATGAACCTTTAAACGGCGAATACTACCGAATGGTTTCTCGTCGAACGACCTTGAAGTGCAAGAAGAGCATTTTTCGCGTATGAGAAAATAATAATATGGTCTAGGATTTTGTTCACCGCTAAAGATAGTGCCACCAACCGGTCGTCAATATGGACGAGCTAGGAGAAAGAATGTGGTTTATAGTAGCATCTGGAGACAGCTGAAGTCCACACTTCCCCTCCTCTTTCTTAGAACCATCAGTGTACACCGAGATTAAATACACGTGAAAACTCGGTGTGATGCGAAAGAAACTTTCAAAACGGCTGGCTGTACTTCCGATTTGGGTAAAGATGATAGTTCCAGGCACACTACAGGGTTGGATATATCCAATGGACATCGAGATTACCATGGTTATACAGCAAAACAGCTGGTAGAGTCAGGTTGAGATAAATGAAGACAAAGGTCACAACTCTAGTGTAAGGCTATTAAGTTAGGCTATGGGGTACAGGTACGGTGCATGACTGATAACGGTAAAGCCTTTTTTTAAGAACAGAACATCAATAGTAGACAGAACCACAGTACTACCGTCTTCTCCAAAATAAATGTTTTAGAGGTCTAAAGGAAGTAAACCATGAGCGCATTAATTGTTCTCTTCAGACCCTTCTTTGGGAACAAGCAAAAAGCCCCAGTCACTATTTGTAAACCTTCATTTTGAATGGAATCGAGGAAGAGTAGGTATGATTGGTAGGTCTGCCTATATATAGCGCAATCGTGATTCAATTTCGACCGTATTAGCGCTATGAAAAGTAGTAGCTCGATCTTTCTGTCCGCACCCCAAGATGTAGATGTGAGGTGTCGTAAAAGGTCCAGCGACTGATGGAAGATGATCCTTAAGCTTGTAAATGTGAAGGAGGTAGAAGAGCCTGTCATCTAAAATCAGTCGTCGAAACACTTAAGAATGTTGCAAGCCTATGTATAAACAATGAAGATAAAATTCCTGCAAAACTTTCAGTAGCCAGTCTGTGTTAGAGGACGAAGCGGAGCATCTAGATCTAAGATAAAAGGCCGGAGAGGCCAGAACAGATCTACACGGTCTTTCGGTCTTTCGCTGGGTATTTGCAGATGGGTGCATGGTAAACCGAATAAAGTGTAGGGGGGTGTCAAGATGGATATGAACTGTCGTCGTGTGTACTAGAGTTTCCCCTTTGTCGTTAGTACCACTACTATAGAATACAAGAGGCAACCCGTAAGTTTCGATGAGTCGTGCAATTTCTTAAAAATTTAGGTAATATCCAAGAAAATTCCATTGGAGAAATTCAGTCATTAAATAAAATAAATAAAGATCAGTCCTCTGTGACATCAATGAATATTGTCACAAGGTGTTGAACGTCTGTTTCTCTCGTTGGTTCTAGAAGGAGCGCCAAGTTACCTTCCACATCTTGCACAGTAGTACCTACTCATAAGATTTGGATACCGGAGATGTATGCCGAGGAGTTCGTTCGTTTCTCCAGGGAGAGAATGTCATCACTATTGCATTCTATGACATGGACTATAGGAGATCTAAAAGGTATACGAAGTTTACAGCCAATGTCGATAGATATGACAAACGTATTAGACTTTTGAAAAGGGAAATCCGCACGAGGGTTACTAGTTGAAGGAAATGTTGTACCTAGGAACGGTTCTTCGTTTGAGGAGTCTCTCGAATGCAGAGAGAGCGAGAGGGGGATCAGAGTAGGAGAGGGGTATATATTCTCTTTCCCCGACTGTACTTGCATTCACCCAGTGGGTAGATACGTCACCAGTTTCAAGATGATGATGTTCACGTGAAGCGTCCTAGATTTTTCCTTGGCACCTCTCAGTAACGGGTTTACGACCTCCTGTTCGGAAATTTGAATTTTTAGAAATTATCAAGTCGGTCGAGTTGATCATAAAAATAGGTAAGATTCAATAACTCTGGGCTTGTCCAAAAGGACAGTAGACGATGCAGGGTACGTTTCCTTTCCATGAGTTAGGGCACCATGGGCTCTTCATGTTTGTCGGGAGATAAGTTCTTGTAAATGTCTGTCACGAAATACTGGTAGCTTCTCGTCTGTCAGTTTGAGCACTGTGCAAAACTCAATGATCTCCTGTTCCAATTTAGGTGAGGGAAGTGGCAGGATGAGGTTCTTTGCATTTTGTGCAGCAGGAGGAAAGTTCACATGGGAGTTAGATCACAGCCGGAGACAGATTGCTTTCTGATTATGTTTCGATGAGTCGTGCTATTTGAGCATTGTGCGGAGCTCAATGATCTCCTGTCCAATTTGTGTGAGGGACATTTGGCAGAAAAGATAGGATGAGGTCCTTTGCAATTTGGGCAGTAGGAGGAAAGTTCACATGAGGGTTAGATTGCCGCCACAACAAGTGATAAGTTGGGAGACCAAGTTTGGCATCGGAACACCTCCTAAAGCGTGATATGCATGTCGTACAATGTTGATGATGAATCCAAGTTTTAAATTGATGGGTGGGAACGGTGTGCTAAATATTATTAACATCCGGGGGTTCAGTTTGTTTGGTGCATGTTTAAGAGGTGAAAATATACAGACGTTTTTATGGGCATCGATTTTCTTTTCAGGTGAGCCAAAATGTTGACCGCATTTTTATTTTGGACTTCAATAACTAAGATTTTACCCTTAGAGGTATATCAACCCGATTTTTGGGCAGAGATTATGGGTATGGTACCCAATTTAGATATTCTATTTAATTAGATAATTTTGGTTCATCGAGGCGACTCGCACTAGTAGGGAACCATTTCTCATTGAAGTTCCCCTGGGTCGTTTGTGCCTAGGATCTTTTAAGGCTTCACCAAGAAGATGACTATGCGAGGTGGAGGCGAGCTGATGAGACCGTTGGTGAATGTAAATAAAAATGCAAAGTATTCACAGCATTGCCTTTTGTTCCGAGAGGAGGATAAGGAACCAGAGTAAAGAGGGATTGGTGAGCTACAGAATGTCGTGATTTGGATTTCTTAGAAGGTTGCGATTCTTCAGGTCTCTTATGATGAGAGGCAGTGGCAGTAAGAGAAAATGCAGAGGAAGGGGTCAACTCTGCACACCTCATTAATATGCCAGGGAATCATAGACGATGTGTCGGAGATCGGGAGAGGTGATCCTTGAATCTCTACGTTCGCCAGAGTGTTAGAGAATCAGGGAAATCCGGGACTGAGAGTGGTCAAGGAGGGGTCAGGTACGGTGCATGACTGATAACGGTATAGCCTTTTTTTTAAGAACAGAACATCAATAGTAGACAGAACAACAGTACTACCGTCTTCTCCAAAATAAATGTCCAATAAACCAATAAAATTTATGATACAAAAATAATAAATGACAGGTGGGACAGGTAAAGCGAAAAAATCCCACCAAATCAAGAGCCCACAGAATCTTTTCGTAACCCACCCTAATAGTGGAAGTGACCGAGAGTGAGACTACCGGAACTCCATACACCACACTGATATTATACACCTAAGTGTGGGGAGAGCCTAGTTGAAATTCAGGTCCTCTACAAAAAGTGGCCCAGTGAAAGACGATAAGGACCGATTATGCCCCTGTACCCTTATCCCCAAGGAAAAAATGAAGGTTGGACCAGCGAACCGTGTGAGTAGAGGCACCGAAGGGCTAGAGGGGCCTAGTGAAGGGAGGTGGGGATAAGCTCTTATGGAGAGGGAGGTTAAGTACAGGAGTACGTAAATGGAAGAGAGGGAATGTTTTGAAACTTCAGTTACGTCCCTGAACGTAACAATATATATATATATATATATATATACAGGTATTAGAGGGTCTTCTATCAAATATTATAAAATTCCTTTCATTGAAAATAAACTAATGTGTAATTTTCATCATCCCACAGCTCAGAGGATTATGGATATCAGGGAAATAATAATAATAATAATAATAATAATAATAATAATAATAATAATAATAATAATAATAATAATAATAATAATAATAATAATAATAATAATAATAATACAACTATAATAATTATTTTACCAAATGAGCAAATTATTTTAATTTCATTGCTGAAAAACAGCTGCAAAATGCCGACGTAAAAAAATTTCGGTAGTCGGTAATGAATGATAATGATGTAACGGATGAGAAATTTATGACACCTGGGTAAACGGATCTTTATTTCTATATCTGAAAAGATCTAAAGGAGAATCTTTGGAAGTCCAAATGGCGAATCTTCGGAAGTTCAAATGATAATGCCGATATTCGCGACGTCACTAATAAATATAAGGAAAAAGAGTATGGAAAAATCTCTGAAATGCCATCTCATCAATCTAAATTAGAAATTTTATAATAGAGAAGACTTCTGTATGGTTTTGATTTAAATTTAACACTCAACCTTTCACTTTAAACGATCTTACTACTTACTAGAGTGATAAAATACTTACAAGATTTAGTTTCACATCTTCCTTATCATAATATCGCAACTGTAAATATGTCAAAAGGGATAAAAGTGCTTGAGCGATGCCGGAGCCATTTAGGCCATATCTCCACTGGGAGGGATAAAAATACTTGAAACTTTGGGGAGACAATTTCACAACTAACCTAGCCTTTCCTTGCCTAGCTTTGTCCAAATGAGTTGGAACTAGTACTACTACAAGAGTAAAAGAACATAATCTAAAATTAAATCCTTAAAAAAAGAAGACTACGTCATGATGCACCCCAATTCGATATCAAATATTCGAGCAATAAAATTTGGCTCTGCATACACACACACAAACATAAAACACGAAGACTATTATAAAATTTTGCTCAAATTTTGTGCATTTATGCTTGAAACTGATCGATTATTTTTCCCTAAAATTTTGCATTTCATTTACTATTCTTTAAAACGAAGTCTGCTACTATTTTTCATCAGGGTATTAGACTTATTAAAATATTAAATGTTCAAATAAATAACTTTAAAACGGTTAACAAAAATTTGTATCTATTTATGCATTCACAACTCATTAAATTTGATTTTTCTTAGCGGTTCTCTACTGCCCATTAATAATAATAATAATAATAATAATAATAATAATAATAATAATAATAATAATAATAATAATAATAATAATAATAATAATAATAATAATAATAATAATAATAATATATAACATAATATAACAAAAATAATAATAATGTACCCAAACTATCTTCCCCTAGTAGTACAAAGCAATTAAAATTAATCATTTTATTTCGTTAACATATTCAAAATTTACCTCATAGGATTAAAACAAGGGAAGAATCTACGTCTCTAACTTAGGTCCCAGCTCCTATACGTCTCTAACTTTGGTCCCAGATCCTATACGTTTCTAACTTAAGTCCCAGATCCTATACACCAGTTCTGGTCGTGATTCGGCCATGTGAACGCGGTTCCTTGTTTGATGACAATATAAGTTACATAGAGACGAAAGGAACAAATGGTTAATAAAGGTACTACCTGACGGGCAAACATATTCTAGGAAAAGAACTACTCTAGATAATTGCTACCTAGGATGCAGACAAGGAATCGAATCCTGGTCATTTTCCTACCGTCGTGCCAGTAGCGGTATTTTTATTCCTTTTTAATTTTACTATAGTGTGAATAGGATAAAAGGGACCTAATCCCTGGTTGTTTTCCCCATTTTATTGGGATCAGCATAACCTAACGATGGTCTACTGGACCCATAGCAAACCTGTACAGGTTTGTGGGGAGCATCATGTCGCTAACCATATGCGCTCTTTTCATTGTAACTAAAGGGGCTCCGCCACCGCATGTCCTTCCGACCCCGTGAGTTTATACAACCCTTGTCGGGGGCTCAAAACTGCAGCAGCGAGCTATCCCGAAGGACTTCAAAGTCTGTCTTCGTGTTCGACCGGGTGGATCTTATGCAAAGTCCCGCCCTCCAAGTAGAGACACCCGTGTACCTGGGCAGAGCTTAGGCCCACTCAGGTATTGTGCGTAGGGTCTAGGCCCTAGACCACTCCGAGACCAACAAGGTGGCAAGAGAAACAAAAACAACTGCCCGGATAATGGGACACCACATACCCGGGCGACCGGTTCCGTTAGCCCGATATTTCCTATGTGCACCAAATCCACACAGCAGATTTAAACTTGGCTAACCTGACGGCTTCATCACCCAAATATTAAAACTTTCGAGCGGGTACCTGGCAGCTAGAACCAGTGCCGCCTGTCAGCACAAGCTACCCGATCACTGATGGTCAGCAGCTGGGACCCCGAGTTCCCTCTAGGCTGACTAGCACATCATCATGAGCCCCCAAGACATAACGAACCTGCGCAAGATAGCCTCTTAAAAGAAAAATAAACGTCTTACCCGAGAACTCGCGCTTCCACAGATCCATCGCTCGGGGTGGGGCCAAGCTTGACAGCCGGGAGCTCCAGGCGGGAGGTAATGTACTACCTAGTCCCCCTCCTTGGCATATGGCCATTTTTTACCAAGCGTACATCAGTGGTACGACAACCACCTGGGGCTGACCATGCCTCAATCCCTGATACTCCAGCCCTGAGGGGCTTACTCTTTCTCCTACAAGGGAACCAGTCATGTTGCTGGCAAAGACCAACATGAAAAATAGGCCAATGAGATTAGGCTCCCCACCAGGTCCAAATGATTCCATATCACTCTCCTCGCCGGGTTCTACCCCTGAACCCCTACCAGAAGACGAGTTCCATCAACCGGCAATACCACAGTGGACCACTTCATTAACCGACGACCACCCTTAGTAGACCACACCTCATTCTATCGCAAACAATATTCACACTACCCGATATGAATATTGCTATGACTATTCCTTGTTGGAAAGCACTCAACTCGAGATTGAGCATAGTAGAGACACCTTCTGCGGACAGATAACCCCGCCAAGAGATCGTTACTGACCCAAACTCTGTTCGTAGTTCTGGGCTAGGATTTGTGCCCTGGCGCCATTTACCAACCCACTCGAGTACTGTCAAGGTCCTTTTTCTTCTCGTGGGCGGCTTTTAGGCTAACGATTGCAGAGTTGGACAATCTGGACATCTATTACGAACAGGGAGCCGGTTATTCTATCCCCGTGCCCAATTGCGGTATTTTTTGACTTTTTAATTTTATTATAGTGTGAATAGGATATAAGGGCCCAGACTCCTGATTATTTGTCCCACTTTAAGATGGATAATTCTATCTCCCAAAATTATGTGTCCCCTACTTCTCTTTACTCCCTACTGTTAGCGATTTGCATCCTCATTACCTTAAATTATTCTATTAACGATGATAATAATTATTTAGATCATTCCAGATTTTTAATTTAAAAAAGCTTTGCTCTATTTTTTATAACTTCCATTAATAAT
>JABUQX010138842.1:25000-30587 GCA_015478945.1 Trachelipus rathkii
TTCTTAAAATTATGAAGTTGAGATCTCTGGAAAAGTAAATATTTATAAAATATTAACTAAAAATTAAAGGATAATTTATCAAACAATGAAGAGATATATCTAAATATTAACAAACAAACACGAAAGTATGATAAGAATCCCAAACATACACACACACACACACATATATATATATATATATATATATATATATATATATATATATATATATATATATATATATATATATATATATAACTATATATATATATATATATATGCTATATATATATATATATATATATATATATATGACAGGGAAGCCCTCTCAATTAGTGGGTTGGTTTGGTTTTTGGTGTCCTTTTTGACCTTGAAAAACTTATGAAAGCAACTTGGAGAAATGGGTTGCTCTTCTGTTCTATCACGCCACTTTACTCTGGATGGTGTTCCGCAGGGCAGTGTTCTAAGCGTATTACTATTTGCTCTCGGATTCAATGACATCGTTACTTCCTATCAGCGACGGTCAATTTTCGCTCTACGTAGATGACCTTGCTCTATATACTGCCGGTGCCAGACTGCCATTACATGAACGGCAACTTAAACTAGATGTTGAGAATATTTCACAATGGGGTAATTCCCAGAGCTTCCATTTCTCATTCACAAAAACCTCAGCAGTACTTTTTAAGAAAAAAGGAAATCGAAGAACCTGCCATCTTTCTCCCACGAAGCCAACTCTAGAAACTTCCAACTTAAGTTAAATTTTTAGAACTCATTCTAGATGACCACTTAACATACGCACATTAAACTCCTGAAAACGACTTGTCATCGCGTGCTTGACATATTACGTCATCTCGCCTCAAAATCTCGGGGTGCTGATCGCAAGTCCCTTTTACGCCTCTATATCGCCCTAATCAGATCGAAATTGGATTACGGCTGCGTAGTATATGGTCAGACCTCCCCAACTCTACTACATCTGTTTGATCTCATCCAAAATGAGGCGATTCACTGGAGCCTTCCAATCGTCTCTCCGGGTGAGCCTTGAAGTTGACTCTGATGTAATGCCACACTCTCTTCGAAGGGAATATATCAAGTGCACAAGTTATCTTGGCTTTCAAACCCCAATACCATCTGCTCTAACCGATTCTACGAGAGATACCTTGGAATCCTCCTTACTGGCCATTTGCAAACACAGTTTATAACAATCTTAACTTCCTCAACATCCCTTTCCAACAGGTCCTGCCTGCTGGATGATGAAGGGTATACACCTTGGTTATTCCTTGCTCCCACCATTTGCCTGGTCCTGACCTCTCTCTCCAAATCTAGCCACTCCGATGCCTTGTTAAAGGCATCATTCTTATCTCATTCCGCAGTTCACGGTGGATCTACTCCAGTGTTTACTGACGGCTCTAAAACAGGGAACAGTGTTGGTGCATCTGCTGTTTTTCCTGACCACAACCTCTCCCATACCCTCCCCCATCACCCTTCAATTTTTACGGCAGAATTAATGGCTAAAATGATTGCCCTTTCTCGAATTTTATTCCTTAACCAAGACCACTCTTATGTCATTTATTCATATTCGCTCAGCGCCTTCCAGGCGCTTAAAGCGTCCTATTCTAAACACACAATGGTATCTGCTGTGCAACAATTTCTTCGACTGCTGCTCCACTCTCGTAAGAAACAAATCATACTATGTTGGACCCCCCTCTCACGTAGGAGTAACTGACAACGAAATCGCTGACAGAGATGCCAAAATGGCCAACTCTTCTTTTCGGAGTTGTTCCAGGTACCTCCCGGATGCCATTCGACAAGGTCGCCTCCCATCAACTGTTTACTATCCTGCTCTCCGACAGGGCTTCCAGTAGTGTTGGCAAGAGTGCTGGACGAGTGATCAGCGAGGGACGAAACTTAGAAATATAAAATCAGACATTGGTGAGTGGTCTTCTCGCCGACGAAAGCGCTTGCACGAGGTGATACTTGCACGCCTCCATATTGGTCACACCAATATCAGTCACAGCCACTACATGTCACGGGACTCTCCTCCCATCTGCAAATTTTGCCGTCGCCATGCCCCGAAATCTATTCACCATATCTTCATTGATTGTTCCCAATTGGACCTCATTCGTCATCGTCATTTTCTTACTTTATGGTCCATAACACCTTCTAAATGGTTATCCCATATCTTATCTGAATCCTCCCACTTTAACAGTAACTCTATTTTCTGTTATCTTCAAGAACTGAATATTCTTTATAATATATGATTTTGTTATATAATATTAGGATTATTTATAATGTAAGGACATCGTTTTATTTAGTTTTTTTATTCTTGACTGAATATTCATCTCTCCCTCCAAATTTTTTTTGATTTAAAATAGTATAACAGTCCCCCTCATGGGTGATTATTCAACCTAATGTGTGGCCGCTTCTCTGTGGGCCGTGGTAGGTCTTGTTTATATATATATATATATATATATATATATATATATATATATATATATATATAACCAGCATATATATACTATATATTATATATATATATATATATATATATATATATATATATATATATATATTTATATATCACCTGCTACTACTCTTTCTTATATATATATAATCTACATAATCCCTTTAAAAAACTTTCTATATTAAAAGAACTGTCGTTTAAGACAACTGATGAAATAGATAAAAAAAATTCAGACTCCCTTGCTGATATCTAATAGCAGATGTTGATATGTTTGTCAATTTTCTGATGCTCAGTGGCGTGGGAGATTTATGTGAGTGGAAGCAGCATAAAATCCGGTTAATTATGGGGATGCAAATGAAAATATGGAAAATATCACTATCCCAGTATTAATACCTCCTAGCTTTAACGGGACAAATAATCATTATGGGAGAGTGGGAGCAGTTAGAAAAGGGTGTGAGGACGTCACATGAAGCTCTATTTGGGAACTATAATCCATTTCAAATCGTAAATGCATAGAATTTTTTAGGGAGTGCTGGAGACGAAGGAAATTCGAAAGAAAAGTTATATTATGATTCAGAAGAGCTGAAATAATCCTGCAAGCTATCAGAGGGTTGATTGGTGGGTTGTTCGACAGCTGTGAGTTGTTTGGGTACAATCTAGTAGTGTGCCAATAGCATATAAGGAATGAACTTATGGGGGAGGTCTCTTACCAGTTTGCATTTTTAACATCTGGGGTCGGTGTGTTATACTTTAGAATCAGATGTTTTATATTTTACCAGCGAATAATCTTTGCCTTGGTGCTTAATCTTTGGGTTCTGTTTAGGGACATCTTTTTCAAGCTGGGTAATGGTGGGGGGGGAACGGATTCGCAGGGACAAGACGCGGGTCTCTTACGTGAGTTTGGCGAACATATCTGGAGGGTATTGGGCAGAGTTTCTTTGGCAAGAAATGCTCTTCAAGCGGTGTGGAGGATGAACCAACTTAGTTTCATTGCTGGTTAGTTGAAAACTAGCACTCGAGGTAGAAAATTGGATCGAGGGCTGCTTTTTGACTATTTGAATAGTCGGTAATATGGGTATTACCGGGTGAGCAGTTGCAGTGGCTGCTCCAGAGTCTAGCTGGGATTGGGAGGAAGGGTTCTACTGGAATGGAGTTGTGTCGGTGGATGCGCGGATGAAGGCTGCTACAATTGGAAACATTTCAGCTTTTTCAGGTGAAGGTATTTCTTTTTGAGCTGGTGTGTAGTATTTCTCCTGCTCAATTTTTATGTGGTGCATAACTCCAAAGCCTCCCGTTCAAACAGGGATGACGGACACTTTAAGGAAGAGGCAGTGTGGGGTCCTCCATAGTTTTTACGGTGTGGTGTGTTTTCATAGGGAATGTGAAATTCTTCTCCGCAGACCGGGCATTTGTCCTTCGGTCCTACAGTATTTTCGGGGATGAGCCAAACTGCTGGCATTTAAACCAACGTCTGGGTAGCTAGGATAAGCGATAAAACATTAGCGCGTAGATCTTTATTTTCCACTATTGAGGGTGGAAAAGGGTGCTAAGGTCAACGGTAAAATTAAGGTTGATGTCATCGGGCGGGTCGAAGGGTAAATACCACACACGTGTAACGGTGAATCTTTTTCTGCTTTGGAGATTTCTTAAAATGACAGCAATAACTTCGTTTCTCTGTTCCTAAGAGTTAATAGTGCCTTTGGATGTGTTTCTTATATCATCAGGAGTGGAAATACGAGGGATATTTCCGAGAGATGTTAAGGATGACAAGATGGAACTTTGATTTCGGGTAGTAGCTTAAACGAGATGGGATCCATTTTTCATATGAGAGAGAGAGAGAGAGAAGAGAGAGAGAGAGAGATAAGAGAGAGATAGAGAGAGAGAGAGAGAGAGAGAGAGAGAGAGAGAGAGAGAGAGAGAGAGAGAGAGAGAGAGAGAGAGAGAGAGAGAGAGAGAGAGAGAGAGAGAGAGAGAGAGAGAGAGAGAGTCCATTTATAAAGGAAAAACAGAAACGAAATGGATGAAAAAGAGAGAAAGAAAAGTGTCACAACGGAATAGCGATTGAGTCGCTAGACAAAAGGCCAGGGTTCAATCCCTTGTCCGAATCATAGGCAGCAATTACCAAGAGTAGCTCCCCTTTTAGAAAAAGGGCAATGCCCGTGAGTTGCTAATTTTTTTTTTAAAAAAAATTTAAATTTCAAGTAGAAAAACTTGCCTGTGATAATTTGTACAAGAATGTTTGTCGAATATCGACTCTGTCTTTTAAAGCTAACTGAAGCAATGATCCAGATTTTTTCCATTTCTGCATAAACCACATACCTACAAAAGTACAAAAATAATAATTAATTAGAAAAATAATAATTAATAATTCCTAAAAAATTAAAAATAAAATTGAGTCATCATCTACTGATGATTAAAAATGGAGAACAATCCACATAAGAACAAAAAAAAAAAGATTTCCAAATTTTAATGTTTTTCAGATTCTTACTATTATTATTTGTTTAATGAGGAGAAAAAATCAATTAGAGACTAGGATTGATTGGCTATATTTTGCCTTTCACGCACACACAAACAAACACACATATATATATATATATATATATATATATATATATATATATATATATATATATATATATATATATATATATATACTATATATATATATATATATATATATATATATATATATATATACACTAACAAACACAAATATATATATATATATATATATATATATATATATATATATATATATATATATATATATAATTAAAATTTTTGTTTCACATTCTTATATCTTAATAATAATAATAATAATAATAATAATAATAATAATAATAATAATAATAATAATAATAATAATAATAATCATAATAAATAATAATAATAATAATAATCAACAAATTCTTTATTCTCACTAAATAATACAAAGTTATGATTACATAATAAGATTAAAACAAAGAAATATATATGAGAAAAGGGCTACTAGGGGACGTTTTCGTCCATGAACGATGTAATAATAATAATAATAATAATAATAATAATAATAATAATAATAATAATAATAACAATAATAAAAATGAACAGAATATTAGAGTAATAGCTATGAATATTAATAGTAAGCATCAGAATAATAAATAATAT
>JABUQX010138843.1:10000-12500 GCA_015478945.1 Trachelipus rathkii
TATTATTTCCTTCATTTTAAACAATGAAAGAAATCTTTTATACTATTTCATTCATTCTATGCAATAAAAACCGAAACACTTCATATTATTTCCTTCCTTCTAAACAATAAAAACAGAAATGTTTTATACAATTTCATTCATTCTGTGCAATAAAATTAGAAATGCTTCATATTATTTCCTTCATTCTATACAATAAAAACAGAAAGTTTTTTATTATTTCATTCATTCTATGCACTAAAAACAAATGTTTTATATTATTTCCTTCATTCTATACAATAAAAACAGAAATGTTTTATACTATTTCATTCATTCTCCCCAATAAAAATAGAAATACTTTATATTATTTCCTTCATTTTATATAATAAAAACAGAAATGTTTCATACTATTTCATTTATTCTATACAATACAATAAATACAGAAATGTTTTATATTATTTCTTTCATTCCAAACAATAAAAACAGAAATTTTTAATACTATTTCCTTCATTCTATACAATAAAAACAGGAATGCCTTATATTATTCCCTTTATTCTATACAATACAATAAAAACAGAAATGCTTTATATTATTTCATTCGATAAAATAAAACAGAAATGTTTTATCTATTTCATTCATCCTATCAATAAAAAAAGGAATTCTTTATTTACTTCATTCTATACAATAAAAAGAGAAATGTTTTATGCTATTTTTATCCATTCTATTCTATAAAAACAGAAATACTTCATATTATTTCCTTCATTCTATACAATAAAAATAGAAATGTTTTATACTATTTCATTTATTCTATACAATTCTGGCAAAAACAGAAATGTTTTATATTATATATAGTTACAATATTAAGCAGAAAATGCTTTATTCTATTTTATTCGATATACAATAAAATCAAAATGCTTGATATTATTTTCCTTAATTTATACAATAAAAACTTGAGTAAAATATATTTTATATTATTTCTATCATTCTATACAATAAAATCAAAAATGCTTGATATTATTTCCTTAATTTTATACAATAAAAACAGAAATATTTTATATTATTTCCTTCATTCTATACAATAAAAACAGAAATTTCTACTTCTTCCACACCAATGAAACATCAGTCTTCTTATCAGCAAGATAATATAAGTTCATATATATTAAAAACAAGAAATCTTTATATTTCCTTCATTTCTGAACAATAAAAACAAGAAATGTTTATACTATTTCATTCTATTACAATGAAGCAAAAATAAACTTTATATTATTTCCTTCATTCTATACAATAAAAACAGAAATGCTTTATATTATTTCCTTCATTCTATACAATAAAAACAGAAATGCTTTATATTATTTCCTTCATTTTATACAATAAAAACTGAAATGTTTTATACTATTTCCTTCATTCTATACAATAAAGACAGAAATGCTTTATATTATTTCCTTCATTCTATACAATAAAAACAGAAATGCCATCGCTCCGTAGATGATCAAGTGAAACTGAAGAAGTCAATCAAAGATTAAATGTCCGATGGTATTATCATGAGCAATGCGATCAGGGCCTACAGTGTGTTGGAATGAAAGAAAATAAAACTAAGAGGAATATCTTAATAATGGAACTCAAAAATTAAGAAACTTTAATTAATTATTTTCATGAATCATTTGTTATTCACCCACCGCTTAATTTGAAAGCAAATAAAAAATTAATTTTAATATTTAAAAAGTTAAAGTGTATATAGAATTAGTTTCAATAACAATATTTAATTCTCTTTCTCAATTTTTATTTTAATTTCTAAAAATTTTATAAATAAAAGAATGGAAATTTGTACATTATGGTAAACAAAAAAAGTAAATAATATAATAGTCTAACATTCAAATTAAAGAAAATTATATATATATATATATATATATATATATATATATATATATATATATATATATATATATATTTATATACATAAAATTACATATATTTTTATATATTTATACAATTTATCTAACCTAGAAATATATTCTGCTCTTTACTTATATACATATATATATATATATATATATATATATATTTATTTATATATATATATATATATATATATATATATATATATATATATATATATAATATAATTCACAGATGATTGATTAATTGGTTATAAAATGGAAACGTGCACAACAGATCAAACAAGGTATAATATCTTTTTATTTCAAAACTAAAATCGGGTAGTTAACAGCTTTACAAAAGTATTAAAAATCTTGCTCTATGTCTGTCATAACGCTTTATATTTAAGAGCAGGCAGGAGACGGTGTCAACTTCATCGTGTACCAGAAGAGAAAATTACATCACACCATATGACTATAAGCAGCAACAAAACATAATCTCTATCATTTGTGCGTTTTGAGGGTTTTAAGAGAAAAACATTATTAGAAAACTCATTTGGTAAGGATCAAGTTTTATTGTGCAGTTTATATATAAACAATTTAGCCTTGAATTATCAACCTTTAAAAATACGCTTCAAAAATACTTCTAT
>JABUQX010138843.1:15000-22500 GCA_015478945.1 Trachelipus rathkii
GTGTGCGTGTTCGTAGCCCTAAATATGATTATTGTTATTGTAATTATAATTATAATTATATAATTATATAAAATTTTGGGGTTTGTGCAAATAAGCGAAATCAACTCGTAATTAATGTTTATTTTTATGATCCTAAAAAACTTAGATATTAATTTTAGCAAATTAGACTGCAATGCTTTATAAATATTATTGCTATTTTTATTGCATTTAATCATTTTATTTAATTAAACTCCAAGCCAATATTTTTTTAAGCTTAAAAAAAAAAAGATAGAAAGAAAAAGTATATACACTATACCAATTTACATTTTTAATTTATTTTTAAATTATTTTTTTTAAATTTAATAATTCATGAATGTCAAAAAAAAAAAAAAAAAAAAAAACAAATTAAAAAAATAAAATAAAAAATAAACTAAAAAAAAAAAGTGACCACACCTTCCTGCTGTGAAACACGAGCCATTACCCGCGCCAAAGGTTGATAATGATACCGCAAGAATCATAAGCAATTCGCCAGCGGAACCGAGCAACGAATTTCCGTACAGCTGGGGAGGAAAATTTTGTGTGAAGGGAAAGAGATGAAGGAAATTCACGGAAAACATTTTAAAATATTTAAATAATTTTATTTTTAATCGTAAAATATAAAAACGAATTGAATTTCAATTACTTAATTTTGTTATTTATTTCCTCTTAAAATAGCTTATTTTTTCTTATTAACATTGAATATAAACAATAAAAGCAATTTAATACCATTATTAAAGTTAACTTTAACTCATCGAAAGCTAAACTGCCAACTAGTTTGCTACCACCACCTTGTTAACAAAGTCAACCATACAAACTACAACTGTTCTAAAAATACTAGAAACTTTATACAAGTTTAAATTCGTAAATTTACTAAATAAATTATGATAGATATTAAATTACAAATTAAAGAACCAAAACAAGGTAGAAATTATATAAAAATATAAATTAAGAAATGAGCCAGTCTTTTAAATAGCTTGATAGAGCTCGACAACGTCAGAGTTTTGAAAAAGTTAAGGAATTTCGTCTTAAAATGAAAAGGTTTCATCCGATAGAAATCACATACCGGTACAGGTACATGAAATCAGGATTAAAACAATAAAACATTCAAACAGCTTCATATTAGGTGATATGGTGTTACAACTTTTGTCCAAATATATCCAACATATATATAGCAAACTTATGACTTAAAAAAAAAAAAATAAGCACATTTATCCCAATTTACATTTTCAGTTAAATAACCTAATTTTTCCACCATTAAATTTGCTGAAATGATATACCCCAACTGAATATATATATATATATATATATATATATATATATATATATATATATATATATATATAACTACTACTTACTATATATATATATATATATATATATTCTAGTATTAATAGAAACAAATATAAAACGGTACATTGAACTGTTAGTTCGATTCCCTTTGAACACCAAATAGATTTCTTCAGTTCATTTCAAACCTTGATGATGCAAATACAGTTCCATTTGCTGACCCGAAGGTGGACATAGCCACCCCGATAATCACTAACACTTCTCCTGCGTGGCCGATTACACGGTTACCAAAAATCTAAGAATAAACCAGTAAAAATCTATAGATTTGATTAAAAAAAGTGGTGACCTACCAGAGTGACAAATTATATGTCACTTTTTATAATCCTATAAACTCCATACCTTTCTTATTTAATCAATCACTACAATGTCCATTTATTTACAGTGCCCGTTTATTCATTTGCATAAAAAGTAAATATATGAATATATTTAAATAAAAATATTTTATTTTAGATATGAAAATGTTTAAAAGTTAAATTAAATCTATATTTGGTGCTTTATTAATGAAAATTTAGAGATGTTATAGAATATTTAGAACACAGAAGTATCAATTATTTCTGAATTATATTAGAGATGTTATAGAATATTTAGAACACAGAAGTATCAATTATTTCTGAATTATATTAGAGATGTTATAGAATATTTAGAACACAGAAGTATCAATTATTTCTGAATTTAAATATATCAATAATTGAACAATAGCTACTTATAAAAGCATCATAAGACATATTTGACGCATCTTGGGCTGTGGATGTAAGAATTATGCAAGGTTATTTTATTATCCATCCTCAGGAATTGAACGGAACACCTAAGGTTACAGATATTTCACTTCCGTATATTGTAAGAAGAATTCCGTCGAAATTTGGCAGATCCAAATAAGGATATGAACGAAGATACTTAATAAGTTCTGATTGTGCTCTGTTTCTGGTTAAGAAGAACCAGAATTAATTAACTAATTAACTAATTAACACTAATTTACAGCCTTCAATTTAATTTGCTCCACACAGCAAAATATTAAATAAAATTAATTTAACTTGTATTATAATTATTGAGCATTTCAAATTTATTTAATTTTTAATTACATTGTTTAATAACTTTTCAAATAATTCCTTTTGAATATTATAAATTTAAAAGAATTGTTGACAATTATTTTAATCACGGATTTATTATTATTATTATTATTATTATTATTATTATTATTATTATTATTATTATTATTATTATTATTATTATTATTATTATTATTATTATTATTATTATTAAAGTACATCGCTTTGAATAAATTTTTCAGCTGCATCTTGTTAGTTAGTAAGAACTATTGGCGGTGGTGTATATTTAAGACACCTAAAATAATGATTTCGTAAAAAAAAAAAAAAAAAAAAAAAAAAAAAAAAAAAAAAAAGATGAAAATGTTTTTTTTTTTAATCTGGAGTTTAAGATAGTTGAATATTTTCTGATAGTTAATAGAGCTATGGAATAAATAAACAATGTGGGGGAATGAAGTCATAGTTTCAAGAGAACCGAAGTCATTAATTAGATAAATAGGAAGATATCAGCGACATAAAACAGTCAAATTCGTTGCCCACATTCGCACATTAAGGATAAAATTAATGTAAAGATAGGATAGTGTTGCCTTCGGAGATTTTAAACAGCTGAGTTTTGATTAAGAAAGAAGGTTATATCCAAGGGAAAAGAGTAGGTGCTCAGTAAAGTAGAATTAAGAATAAAGACCACGATTGTTACATAAATTAATAAAAAAAAGACATTTAATCAAAGTACACGCAAGAACACCCTTAAAGATACCCACCAAATCACTAACAATAGAAGAGATCAACTTCCGAACGATGATAAATTGAGAAATGTAGGCAGATAAACGTTTGGATACAACCCCTTACTCGATAGACTTTTTTCAAGGATTTCTGATTGTACGTCACCCTACTTTGTAATTTTAAATTTTAAAGAGTAGTAAGGTATAGTCCACAAACTATATGAAGTATGATGGGTGAAACGCACACGGAACGTGTCCATAAAGCACTCCAAATGTAAGATAAAATTAAACTAGAGCTACATTCTGTTTCAGTGAGGGTCGAATCTTTGGGATTTGGAGTGCAAAGGAACCCCCCCCCCTTGTCTTTCGTCGTTGGAATTTTGTTTATTTTTAAATTATTTTCATATAATATCCAAGATGGAGGAGCAACAATTTTTTCGACATCATTTCTTTTTAAATAATTATTTGGAATGAAATGTAAAATTAAAAAAGAAAAGAAAAGAAATTTGAAACTTTAAATGCTATGATAAGTGAAGCTGGGCTTCACGAAGTCGTCGAGTTATAGCATAGTAAAAAAAAGTTTACCGTGGTTATAGAAAGAAAATTCATAATTCTCTTCGTCTGATAGCAAGGGGCTGAAACCCCTCTTCTTTCATTTTTGTTTCTTTTCGTGAATGGGTGATGATCAAGTTTATTTTTATCAGCCACCAACCTAATGGCTATGCGGAGAAAATAGTGTTTCAAAAAAAAATAAATAACAAATATATATATATATATATATATATATATATATATATATATATATATATATATATATATATATATATATATATATATATATATATATATATATATATATATATATATATATATATATATATATATAACATATATATACATCTATCTTTCTCTCTATATCTATATATATATATAAATAAATATATATATATATATATATATATATATATATATATATATATACAAAACCAAATTATAAAGAAAACGTTATATATTCAATTCACAATAATATCAATACCTTTCTTAATAATAATAATATCTAATAATAATAATAATAATAATAATAATAATATGTATATCAATAATAAATACTAGGAACTTTACCACAGCCACAAGTTTCGGAAGCAGGAGTTCTTCTGTGTGCTCATCTGCAGCCAAATAGGAAATATTTATTAAAATGTCACATGCCTATTAAAAAGGGGATGAAATATAAATTGGAAGGGTTTCTGAAATTATATATATATATATATATATATATATATATATACTCCTATATAACATATATATATATATATATATATATATATATATATATATTATATATATATATATTCTCTCTCTACGCAAAATTATCGCATCACTTAGCAAAAGTACATAAAGGTATCGAAATATACAGGAAATAAATCACGATCTGCTTAATATGATTCATACATGTCGAGAGGCACAGTACACACACATATGGGTACAAAGGGTTATGGGAACGTTCCTACAAAAGCTGTACATGGGGACATAGGTGTTTGGCGCAAAACGTACATGGGTACGTGGGTTATCCGTAGGATGTGTTGATGTTGCCTCAGTGCCTTGTATGACCACCTCTCGACGTAATGAGGGCCTGGCACCGTCATCCCATGCAGGGTATAAGGTTCCTCATGTCATCCTGAGGGATCGCATCCCATAGGTGTATCAGGGCCCTCGGAAGGTCATTCAGGGTCATTGGTGATGGGTTGAGCAATTGAAGTCCTCGCTCCAACATGTCCCACACATGCTCGAACTGTATGCGGGCACCGGAACGTGTCGATTTCAACCTCCTGTAGGTATTCGTGTACACACCTGCCGCGTGAGGTCCAGTATTATGTTGAATAAGGATGAACCATGGACTCTTGAAGGTAACATAAGGTATGGCATAATATATGGTTCAAGGATGTTCGTAATGTATCGTGCAGTGAGGTCAGGTACCCTTCAAGAAAGATGTGGAGGTCTGTACGGGCGGTTAGCGAAATACCTCAAATTGATCATACTGACCCACCACAGTGTGGCACCTCCCCTTGAATGTTCCACATGCTGCATATCATTCGTTGGGCCGCCTATACAGTCTTGGACGTCGATTGGAACTATAGAGGTTAAATCTGAACTCGTTCGTAAATAGGACACGTCCCCAATGCCGGAGTGGTCAATGGACATGTAAGCGTGCATATGCGACCTTCGCTGTATGATGACCTCTCGTGAGGTGGCCCTCTTGGCCTTCGTGGCCGATACCCGTGTTCGCGAAGCCGTCTGCGAACCGTATCAGTACTTACACGTGTTCCATGTACCTGCGCCAACTGTCTCTGGAGGCTTCTTGCTGTTGTGAAGCGCTCCCGCACTGCGCGTAGCCGTATAAATTAGGTCGTCTACGGTATTCGTTGGTCTCCTTGTACCAATGTATGACTCTTCCGACGTTTTTGTATGAAACGTTGAACCAACGTCCGAGGTCACGATGGCTGTGGCCCTCTGCTGCCAATGCTACTATCTGCACACATTCATCACGTGACAAATGACGGGTAGCCCTTTCCATTTTGTCACTACCGTATGCGATGTAATTGCTGTTCAGCGACGGTCGGACATTAAGGTAAACTACTACAACCAATCACAATTCGAGTTCGCTGGTTTCTCAATTCATACCTTTCTATGGATATCGGCCTCTTGTTATTACACCGACTCCGTATCGCGGCAACTTAGGACGAAAACGTATGTACGGCATATCTGTGCACATGCACGTAACGTAAAATATTGTCTCAAGACCATCTGCTCCTAAATTTATAACCTTCTCGAAGGATTTCAGATATAGGGCGATAATTTTGCAGGGTTAAAATATATATATATATATATATATATATATATATATATATATATATATATATATATATATATCTTTCTCTATATATATATATATATATATATATATATATATATATATATAAGAATATAGGAAAGGCAAAAAGAAGGTGTTACAGGCAGGTGAGAAGGGTGAATGATTAAAATGGGGTATTAAAAGAGGAGGCAAAGGCAGAGCCGAAAAGATCGAATAACATGGAACAGATGATAAGATAAGAGATAGTGGATATTCAGATAGTGATGAAGGCAGCAAGATCAGAGAAAGGTAGATGGGAGGAACGAAAAAAGACATACGCGATTAGGTGGAATGAATAGGTTGAGGAGCGGTGAGGGAGAAGACAGTAAAAATGAGAGAGTGGCTAAGAGACAGAACTGCTCAGTCAAGAGCTCTGTATGTGGTGGTCAGAAACACGGCGGAAAGTGTGAAGAGGAGGTAAAGGGAGGCAGTAAAAATTGTAGCGGAGGAGCTGAGGGAGGACGCTAGGGGATGAAGGAAATTCAAATTAGCGAGACTTAGGGATCAAAGGAAAAAGTTGCCAGCATAAATGATGAACAGGGAGAGGTGCTACTAAGACCAGAAGATATAAATAACAGATGAACAGAATACTAGGATGAAGGAGGTGAGGGGATGGAGGAAGAAGGAGGAGAAGTGAGACCGAGAGAGAAAGCGGGGTAATTACGAAAGAGAACCTGGAGGAGGCTTTAAGGAGAGTGAACATTTGCAGGGCCCCGGGCGAAGATGGATAGCCCACAGAATTAATAAACGAGGGGCGACTGGGAGTGAAGGAAGCAGCATTGAAGTTTTTCAGCAAGTGTTGGAGGAGGCTTAGGTCCAGAGGGATGGGAAAATCTATCATAATACCGATCTATATAAAAGGAAAGGAGACGTGGGTGATTGCAAAAATTACAGAGGTATATCGTCATTGGAAAAGTATACGAAAGGAAACTTGAAAGAAGAGTGAGAACAATCGTAGGACCCAAACTTGGGGAGGAGCAGTATAGGTTACAGGGAGAGCAGAAGCACCATAGATGTTATGTTCACCCTGAGAATGATAAAGGAAAAGATAATGTAATATAATAAAAAGTCTTATATCGCATTTATAAATCTGAGAAAGGCATTCGATTCGTTGCCAAGGAAGAAATTGTTTGAGGTTTTAGAGAGAGTATGGAGTGGGTGGATACTTGAGAAAGGCTTTGGAGAGAAATGTACAAAAATGATAATTGTAATGTAAGAACTGGTTATGAAAATGGAGAATAGTTTGAGGTGTTAGTTGGTGTGAAGCAGAGAAGTCTATTGTCATCAATTTTGTTTGTGGCATACGTGGATGTAGTAACAGGGGTGATGAAAGAGGAGGTGGTGGACTTGGACAGAGATATAATGGCTTATGCAGATGACCTAGCGTGTTGGAGTTAGGACGGAGAGAAACTAAGGAGGGTGGTGTTGGCTTTTACCAACGAACTGAGCGAAGCGGGCCTGT
>JABUQX010138844.1:5000-7500 GCA_015478945.1 Trachelipus rathkii
CGATATTTCGATATGTAGCATTTTTATGTAACATCCTTTTAAAGGGAAAGTGCCTATAACCCTTTGGTGTATATATATATATATATATATATATATATATATATACTATATATATATATATAATATATATATATATATATATATATATATACTTATTATACTATAATATATATATATTATATATAGGCACTTTCCCTTTAAAAGGATGTTACATAAAAATGTTACATATCGAAATATCGCTGAACCCTATCGTCTAACCATACACTGTGACGTGTTAAGTTAAACTCCAATAAAAGAAGAGAAAAAGTTGCCACATGTTGCTTTTTATATCATGTTAATTTTTATATGTTAATTTTGTTTTCATTTTTTATTTATTTATTTTATTAAGGGGCTCGAGCCGACGGTGGGACAGAGGGGGGGACGAAGTCCCGCCCCGATCGTCGTCCCACGCTGAGGCCGAGAGACCCTATCTTTGACATCTTGGCGATTTAATCTTGGGTATTCCTTTAAGTTTTAAAAAATTAAAAAAAACTTATTGGCAACTTGTCACTCTATATTGCCTTGAAATAAAATCGAAAAAAAATCGCATTCATCGCTCGTTCGAATATATATACGGTTTAACATCCTTTTTAAGCGAAAGTTCCTATATATAATATATATATATATATATTATATATTTATAATATATATATATATATATATATATATATATATATATATATATATATATATATATATATTATATATATATATATAATAATTATTAAATTATAATATCAAGTAAATATATATTTATATATATATATATTGACATATTTGATGTATATATAGATAATATATATTTTATCATATATGTATATATATATATATAATTTAGATGTATAGCTATAAAAACAACCTGTATATGCACATACATATAGATGGGTAATTATTGGGTCGCGAGGTTACTAACTTTATCGTTTTGGCTTTTGTTGAGGTATCGCGAGGTCTTAAAAGGTTGAGAAACGCTGTCTAGATGAATCTTTCGATATGACATGCAAATGCAATGGATATAATCAAAATAGAGGAAGATAGAAAGTTTTTACAAATGCAGCACAAAAAGCATGTGTTGGTTGCATGTTGAGGTAAGAAAAGGTAACGGTTTAATACTATTTTTGAAGCAGTTGCCAGATTGCTAAAAAAAGTTATATAAAATAAACATATGCCATGACAGAAATCGACATAGTAAGTAACTGTTCGATGGAAAAGGGAAAAGTATTATTTTTAGTTTCGTTATTTATTTACGATACTACTTCTTATATATATATATATATATATAGTATATATATAAAATATATATATAAATATATATATATATATATATATATAATATATATTAATATATATATATATTATATATATATATATATATTATATATATATAATATATATAGAGGTGGGCGGATATCCGCATCCACATCCGCATATGCGGATATCCGCATCATTTTCTCTATCCGCATCCGCTCCGCATCCGCATTATTTTTTTGCGGATAGCGGATAGTATTCCATTTATAATTATGAGACAAATGTTCCTCACTTTCTGTTACGAGCAAGATGTCCAGACATTGGAATAGTAATTAAACTGCTTGAGAGATGGGCAAAAATAAAGGCAAGCGTCTTCCTTACGCGTCGAGCAAATACAAAGGTGGAAGAAGACGTTGATTCGTAAGTAATTAGAAGTATTAACTCCCTTCTTAACCGTGAAGGAGGTAGTCAGACGGGATTCCTCTACTTGCAACGATGAAACTGTGAAATAATGCTATTAAAGTAAGGAATTTCGAGCAAAATGAACAGAAGGTACTCATGCTGGGAGAATAGATAATAGATTTCAAAATCTTCAAAACGATTACGCATGTGCGAAATTGAAACTTTTCTGGATCCTAGTACAAAAGCAAATTTCTTGAACTACGTGTTTTACAGAGGGTTAAGAATTTATTTAGTATGCCTATGTGTTGAAATGATGCTAAAGGCAGAAATTTCACCAGCCAATAAAAAGAAAAAGAATTACCAGAAACAACACACAAATATGACATTTACCAAGCTGCTGCGAAACTAGCTGCTGAGTCCATTAACGTTCCTTTGGCTTCTAGCAAGCGATGAAGAGTCTTGTTCAGAGGTGTTAAAAAGACACTGTCATTGGATCCGAAGATTATCAAAAAGAGCGAAAATTCTTGAATCGGATTAAAGACCATTGGTTTGGATGGCGTGATAAATTTGCAAAAGTTTTCCCACAACTTGCAGAACTCGCCAGGGAATACTTAAGCATACCCCTTTATACAGTGTAGCTAGTGAGCGTCTTTCAGCGGTGCAGATCTCATTTGCGAAGAAAAGAGAAGCAAACTCCTCTCCCTTAAAAGGGCTCAGAAGCTTTAGTTTTTTGAAGCATAATTTGAGGAATTATTTATTATCAAGTATTTATTAAAATAAATATAACCATTTTCCAAATGCGTGGAGGCTGGGG